>CM042543.1:17448259-17603259 GCA_023630585.1 Cranoglanis bouderius | reverse complement strand
TTGAGTTACTATATCCTTCCTGACAGCTCAAACCAGTCTGGCCATTTTCCTCTGACGTTTCTTATCAACAAGGTGCTTCCACCCACAGAACTGTCACTCACTCAATGTTTTTATGGTTTCTGCACTATTCTGTGTAAACTCTAGAGATTATTGTGTGTGAAATTCCCAGGAGATCAGCAATTTATGAAATACCTTCTGGAACCAACAACCATGCCACAACCAAAGTCACAGAGATCACACTTTTTCTTCATCCTGATGTTTGATGTGAACATTAATCGAAGCTCTTGACTTGTATCTGCATGATTTTTTGCATTGTGCTGCTGTCACATGATTGGCTGATTAGATAACTGCATAGGTGTGCAGGTGCTCCTAATAAAGTGGACGGTGAGTGTATGTGATGTATGATTTTATTTCGTCTCGGCCAATCAATTACATGAGCTAAAGGGTCAGTAGCTCTTTGGCATGAAGCATGGGTTGGTTTTAATTTAAAAAATCTTTGTTGCTTCTTTTTTCCTTGGATGCTTCTGGCATTTCTCTTTTATTCTGTTTTGGTCTCTCTATTTTTAATTCACAGCCAAATTATAGTATTATGTAAAGCAACCGTTTAAACGACACTATCCATGATTCAGTGTTACACTATGGAAAGTTATGGTGTGAACAACAGGCGGTTTGAGATCTCATCGAAGCTAAAATGTCCTGAAACAGAACTGAGTCCATCCTTGAGTTCACTTGTGTTCTGAACACCATGGGCACTGAGGTCATTTGCAGCTAGTTTCCTTTTAGGTCCACTTTAACAGAACTGAGTGTGGTACATTTAAAAACAATTATAGTGGGGTCCAAAAGTCTAAGACCACTAGTGAAAATGCTTCTATTTTGCATTCTTTTCTAATTTAATACAATTTTCATTACAAATTATATTATTGACAGAAATTTGAGTGAAAAGTAGAATCTTTTAAATATTTACATGAATTTTAGAGTTTCTTAGTATTTGGTACGTCTGCTTTGTTTTTGTTTTTTGCTTTAATGCCATACTCGAGCTGGCATGGACTCCACAAGTTTGTGCAAATCCTTACGATCCATTTTAGATCAAATCCATTAGAGTGTCATCTGAACACATGCTTCAATAGAAGAGATTAGGCATGAGGAAAATCTGCATTTAAATAGAGACATATTGAACATTTACTTTCTTTGTTTTAAATATTTCTAAAACCTTCTGTTTATTTCCAATTTTAAATGAAACAAAACAAAAATTTGAAATGTGGACTTTTGGATCCCATTGTACAGTATATGCAAAAACACCTATAAAGCTGGAACTATGTATGCACATGAAATTGTAGGTTATTTATCCATATATATCATTTATAGCAAAATGTGAAGCAGACTGAGACTGCTTTGTTTTCACTATGAACAATTCAAGTGGACCACAAACAAACCCTTCTCAGACCACCTCTGGAGATGGTTTGCTCTAGTTTGCTTGTAGGTCATTTTAGAGGGGTCTGGGTTCATTTGTTGTGTTCGCATATGCACAAAAATCCTGAGCCACTGATTTGAAAACACTTGGGGCTCTGAAACAGTGTGTGAAAACACCCATTATGTTTTATGAGCTGTTCATTTTTCATCCAGACAGAACCTTATAACACTATGGTCACAATATGTGCTTTTCTTGGAATACAGTTTTTGGACTGAAAGATGTGTGATGTTCTACAGAATTAATGCAAATGATCTTGAAAATATTCTGTCCTAAAATTTTCATGTTAATGCTGAAACCCAAAGAAAAATTTATCTGCACTAAAGCAATATAAGGCACAACCCTAAACATGTGACTAGGAAGAAGTGTTAAACCTGTTCCTCCATCTGGACCACATGGTGAGTAGATGTCACTTCAACATATGGATGTTATTTTAAAACGTGTCACCACCAAACATCTTGTACCTCTTAAAAAGTACAGTTTTCTATTATGTACACATATTTAAATAATAAGTGCTAAAATGATTAAAACTGTAAAAACTGAAATAAATAATGAAACATTAACCAAAACTATCAAAACTATTTTGGGCTTTTTGGTGTTGACATGCTTGTTTCAACAGTGACATTCAATTGTCAGTTCCGGTTCTCTGTTAACCAGTATACCTTGTACATAACATTTATATATTATATTTATATTACTTTTTTCACCGATTGAGCAATTGATCAAGCAATTCTGAGAAAATATATCAAAGAGGAGGATAGAAAGATTGCAAGAATATACGCAGAAGAACAGAAAGGACTCAATATTTACAAAAGGATCTATAGAAAGAAGTGCAAGAAATGCGAAACTAAAGCAGGAGGGAAAGTTTAGGTATAGGCAGCTCCAGAATTATTGGCCCCATTGGTAAAGATCAGTAAAAATGTTATGAAAAATGTCTTTGTGGCTAATTAATAAGTAATATCCAAAATGTTTAGGTCACTACTGGAATATGTACATTTTTAAGTTGTGACTAGAATATGCTCAACATTTGACAATTAACAAAGAAAACATGGATCAATTTTCTCATTGTTATACAAATTAAAGCCTAACAGGGGGTAGAAATGATGGAGATAGAATATGAAATATCTTGGCAGCTAAACCATTCACCCAGATTGATCAAGAGAACAATTACTTCTTTAAAGTTGATTTAGCAAGATTAAAAAGAAAAACTATTTAATTATTTGGTTTATTCCTGATTTTCTGCCATGTTTTAATCCTGAAAACTTTGGAGGTTTTATTGGAAATTACCTACAAATGTAAAAAGAAAAAGAAAATGTAAGAAGAATAATTCTGCAAAAAATGTAAGAAGTGTATGTTTTTGTGTATGCTTAAATCAAGTTATACATTGTACATTGTATCTACAATGTAGATACTGTCCAATACAAAGGTAAAAGAAAAAGAAAAGTATAAAGGAACTACTGAATTTGTAGAATGTCTTATATGGAGTATTTTCAGAAACGATCCTCTTAAGTTTTTCTTAATTTATAAAATGGATTCGTTTCCCCCTCAATCTGCAAAAAAAAAGCTCTCTAAATGCCGTGTATCTGTGTGACTTAACAAAATTATGCAAGTCCTCCTTCTTTACAGTGGGTGGGTTCATGCTGTGCTCTCTCCAAGTGCCAGGATGACTGTAATGAGACTGTAATGAGACTGAAATAGTTTAGTGGTTAGCAGTAAATAGTTTTCCTTTCTTTTTCTGCTAGACACTGTTCTCTGCTTCGTTTTAACTTAATCAACACCAATCACTCAAAACAAATGCACACAGTGTACACTGTAGATACAGCCTATATGCATGTCTTAGAGAAACAAAATTTTACAAAAAAAGAAAAAGTTAGATAGAACCTTATAAAAGTTATATCCTCTCTCTTTCACTCAAATTAAAGACAACTACATTAGTGTGATGAAGTACCATCACAGCACGTCTACCATCACAAGAATGTCACTGGAATATTATTATTATCTTTAATAATGCATGAGCTGTTGTTATTCATCTGACATTTCTTTTGAGATTATTTTGCACATTAAATCTATGCTATTCCTCAAAATGTGTATAACTAGAGGCAAATATATTTCCTTTTTCAAATTAGCTATATAAGTTAAAGCCCTGGGGAGGGTTGGAAGAAAAATAAACCCCAAAACTAATACATACCTGTTAGTGGTAAGCTACACAAAATAATATGACTGGTGAACAGATTAGAAATGTTGCTCTGGTTCAGAGTATTTTGTGCCTCCGCTCATTGCCAAATGATTCTAACTGTCACAGTGATACATTATTCTGCAGAAAGATAGTGAGAGTCAGAAAGTTTGCCAAAAATAAACATTTTGAGGCAGGTTTTCACTTTTAATTTCAGTGTAAGAAGAAACAAGAGCCATGTTCATATATAGGATAATATATTTCTCCTTCTTATGTACAGTATAATACCATCAGATACAATGTAAATAACATTTGTATTATATACGCTTCTCTCTCAGATGCATGCATTTTAATACAGTGAGCCAAATTGGCCCTGATTGAGTCTATATTCACAGAATACAGTCCATGTGAGGGTTCAGCAGGCATAGCTGGGATGAAGGCGTGCAAACAGAAAAAGCTATTTACTCCATTAATCAAGAGAGTTCATCTCCCTAAAGAAAATGTCCTCCCGTTAATGTGAACGTGAAATCCCAGCAAGAAAAACAAATACTGTAAATAAATCTTTCTTTTATAAAGGGAGATTTTCCTCCTCAGCACAGTCTGTGAAATGCTCCTCTGCCATCTCATTTAAAGGAGAGAGAAGTGATGCAATGATCCTCAGATTTTCAGCTCCGCCCACTTTCCACACAGTTTATGTTGCGGCTGTTGTCACAGCATGTTATGATCCCAGTTCTCCTTTATCTCCACTTTGTTTCTTCAAGAATCTCCACTCATCCACCCAAAGTACCCATGACTCCGGCACTGCCTCATGGCAGATCTCTAGCACTCTTTAGCTCTAGGGCCAAAGTCTAGAGGTCACAGGTCATGCCAAGGGGATCGAGACAGCACCATTAGCTCTGCTACGGCTGCGCATGTTGATGCTGGACTCTGTGAGCTCCTCTCCGTGCTCCTCTGACTTCTTGTCAGCGAGTGTGGCAAGGAAGCGCAGCGTGACCGTGTCCCACTCTTCAGGCAGCAGCAGCAACAGGAAGCCCACGCAGATGATGCAGGTCGCGGCCAGACGCACCACGCTGAAGATCACCTCGTGCTTCAGCACATCAATAGCTAAACACAAGAATGTCAGAAAGCAGAAGAATAGTGAGGAAGGATTTGTTTTTTTAATTCACGTGTAAATTTTGGTATTCTACTCACCCTCTTACTGAGGATAATTAATATTGGCACATCAGTAACATCAGCTGCTTTTCATTTTCTCTTAGATGCCAATAATTCAGACTTTAAGTAAGGGGTGTAATGCAATACCAGTACCTGTATCTGTTTGTTTAGCTCATGGCCTAAACCAGGTGAAAAACACTGGAAAAAAAGCCAGAGGTAGAAATGCCAGTACTGTCTGCATGATCTGTGAATTCTGGCTCTGACAGTTCATCACAAATGTAGTTGGTTTGATTATATATAAAAAATATAAAATATAAACAAACTAGTAGCCTCATTTAAACCACCACAAGCTCATGACTGCTTATTTGTGCCTGCATGAAATTAAAAACCTCCTGCTCACTTGACTTTCTTGGTGCTCCTTGTGGGATCCTGACGCAAACCTCTAGTTTTAATCAGACGCCCTGCAAACCTTTCTGACAAAAACAAACAAAAACATGAATAGTGCGCCTCCTATTTGTACGTATCTGTATTTGTATCCGTTTAGAACACATTATCTGTTCAATCTGAATAATGCATTCATATCTGGTGACATTCCTAGCTTAAATAAAGTTAAAAGAGTTGAAATCCTTTAAATAAACTGCAGAACCTTGTACAACTACAGCACACCAGTTTAATTCTACCTCTGTTCTCATGCTGTCGTAATTCGCTGGCCTTGACAGAAAAACAACTCCCAAATTATTCATTCAATTCATTCAATTCAGCAACTCAACCCTAAGGCACTCTTCCAAAATCACACAACTAAAAAACAAGGAAAACTCAAACATAGCATTAAAGGCTAATATCAAGTCTCTACATCCTAAGCATAATATTTGCATAAGTTGAAATGATTAACATGAGCAATTCCTGGAACTTGAGTAATGACTGGATTATGAAGATTTCCTGCCCGGTTGGCTAATGACTGTAGTAAATTAGGTCCCCGGAGATGAATTTCAGCTCCACTGGCTCCTTGAAGCAGGAGAATGTAAAAAAGTACAACTGCACCAAAGCAGTGATCATGCACAGATAAAAAAAAAACACACATACTTGATCTCTGTGCTGCAGCCAGAACAAATAACTCAGGGGGTCATGTTAGTGTTCTGCAAAGCCGAGCCTGAATTAACCTACTGACCTTGGCAGGCTGCTTTTACAGACAAGTACCTTCATCAAGCATTTAGTGTCGCTTGGCAACGGGTTGTGTTTTTTATGATGAGCATTGCTGCTGGTCAGGATACACACCACTGATCAGATTTCTCTCTCTGGTATCTTAAGGAAGGAGAGATGCTGTGGGAGGCTGGCAAATTTGCTGTGTAATGGTTTGGATGCTTTTAGCAGTAGAGAGGGTTGGGGAGGATGGAGGATAAAAACGCTAATCACTTGAGACATCCTGCTCAGGAGCGTGTGTGTGTGTGTGTGTGTGTGTGAGAGAGAGAGAGAGAGAGAGAGAGAGAGAGAGAGAGAGAGAGAGAGAGAGAGAGAGAGAGAGAGAGAGAGAAACCCTACAGAATGCGCTGTACGTGTCTGAATGGTAATTTACTGAAATTTCCTGAAAACTAAATGACACTGAATGACACTGTATGAGCGCACACACACCTGCATTCCCTGGAACGCTGAGTAAAGTCCCGATCGATATGAGGATGGGGTAGGTGAGAACCACACCTACATTTACCAGGATGTTGAATACTGTAAAATAGCACACACAGAGGGAGAGAGAGTGAGAGGGAGGAGAGAATAATTTGTGACACCTCCTTTCAGTGGGAACGCTAAATGCGTGGAGAAAATAATCGATGCTGCCTGCTCCTCAGAGAATTAGTGTTCCACTTCAGTTTTAAAAGACAGTAAACAAGTGGATCTCTTACTATCAGGCCTACGCCTGCTGATACATCACATATTGGATAGCTGAGGTGATGAAATGCTACTTCAGGGTGTAATTCGATGATATAAGCCCCGAATTTCTCTCCCACAAAGCATTTTCAGCACTCTGAAAAGTTTACTATAGTGTTTTATTTTGCCCTCAGCAAATTCAGTATATGGGTCGGTGATGAGATTCCTCAACTTGTTTAGGTTTTTAAACATGGATGTGTCACAAATTTTAGTTACAGCTGAATGCAAAAGTTTGCATACCCTTAAGACAAAATACAGAAGACGAAGAAATTTGAGTATGTTAAGATATTACTAGTGAGGTCATAGCTCTGTCCAGGCCACCTGAGTTCTTCAGCCTCGGCAAACCATGTCTTCATGGAGCTCGCTTTGTACATGGGGCACTGTCATGCTGAAACATGTTTGGGCCTCTTTGTTCCAGTGAAGGGAAACTGTAATGCTACAGCATACAAAGACATTCTATACTGTATGCTTCTAACTTTGTGACAACAGTTTGGGGGAAGGCCCACATATGAGAGTGATTTTCAGGCATCCACATACTTTTGGCTATACAGTGTATATCAGCAGAACAGTTTTCATCTCCATTTCTGAATGTTCATTTACTTGTTTATCCATCTCCATTAACAGCTTTACCCTAGTCAGGGCTGTGGTGGATCCGGAGCCAATCCTGGGAACACTGGGTGTGAGGTGGGAATAAACCATGGATGGATCACTATGCAAACACATTCACACACTTGTTTACACCTAGGGGTAATTTAGTGTAGCACCTACCTTCAGGTTTTTGGAAGAAACCAGAGAACCCAGAGGAAACCTACACAACCATTTTGAATGTCATGCAAATATTCTCTAATAACTTGAGTATTAAAAATTTAACTATCAGTTCAACTATTACAAGAAAAAAGCTGCTCCAAACTTGATAAACAAATTTAATTACTAGCAGAGATAATCACATCATTTCAGTATTTATGTTCATCCATCAGTTCAAAAACATGTAGAATATGTTAAGAAAATGAAACAATATAGTGTTTATCTTCACTATTTGGTCAATGAAATGATGTCACGATGTAGAAGCTTGCTCTTCACTACGGAAAATGCAGCTAGACTAATAGATTTGATAAATAATTGGGCGTATTCACCCCAATTAATTTCGACCAATAATAGTCGGGAGGGCAGCACTGTGCTCTGCCACATACAAAATGCATTTCTGAAAAAAAAAAAAAAAAAAAAATAGCCTTCAGTTAGATTTCATACATCACCTTCTTCAGATCTGCTCTGGAGAACGAGCATGATCATGACAAAACTTTTTTTTTTTTTTTTCAAAATATTTTTTTCTGTTTTGCCTTACATTTTGGATTCTTGTCTAGTTGCATGACACATTTAATATCCATTTTACATTTTTACATTTATTTATTTGTTTGGGCATATAATTTGTAAAATAAAAATAAAGAAATTGTAAACTGAATTTCTTTTCCATTCAAATAGCTGTTGCATTGAATTGTAGGTTTTAAACGGCTGTGTTTGCTCACCCAGCCACAAGCCCGCCACGCCGCACAGATAACCCCACGGCAAAGAGGACAACGAGCCCCATTGCTCCACCCTGGTGAAGTAGAGGATGAGGGGCACGCAAGAGATGAAGATCAGGTTGAAGAAGCCCATGGTGGAGAAGAAGTGGGCGACCTCTCCCAGGTTGGCACTGCCCAGGAACATCTTAAACAGAACCTGGAGGCAGAGAGATGGCAGGACACTAAGTAAAAGAAGCTGTTCTGAATGTCCTCATATTCAGCAAAAGAAGACTTTTTTCATAAACAGTTATGAATAAAAGAGCATTACTGCTAACTGCACTAACCTTGTAGAGCGCTGAGGTGGAGGCCGAGCCTACGGCTAAAGCCACACCTATGATTGAGTCTCCATGGAAGCCGTCAGCATAAGCCATCATGACAATACCTGTGATGGCCATAATGGCAGCTACAATCTAAGGAGTGAAAATAAGTGGAATGTTCAGAGGAAAGCTCAGTACATTTACATGCATGGCAATCTGAAATACTTCAAACATTTATGATCACTGGAGAAAGTCTAAATTTAATTTATTGCACCTGCAGAATAGAGTATTAATTTGACCTTGAGTAAGATATTTTCTTTTAAGCTTTTCTGATTAAACTGTAGGACAACAATTACCACAGTTAGGCCAAATCTAAAATAAAAGTGGTTAAAATATGATTATACATTATTAAACATTATTAAAATTAGATATGGGCCGAGCAACTCCCAATTCTCAGCCATCCTGTACCCACTTAATGAGCTGTAATGTCATCAATATGTCTCCTGTACACTGCAGGCCAGTGATAGCTGTGGAATAAGGCGTGTTGGAGCTTGGGATCTGCATGGGACCTTAGACTAAAAAAAGTTTGAGAACTGCTGTTTTAGAACATTGCTGCTTGTCAGTTCTTTAAGTCAGTTTAAGAGGTGCAGTTTGAATCATGTGAAATTAGAGATATTGAGCTGACTAGCCAATCTCATTTATCCATCTCACATAAATTTGTATAAAACAGTTTGTCCTGCTGTTTCCTTTATGAGTTTGTATGTAGATTTGTATGTACATTTTAATCTATTGTCTTTGTTTAGACACGTTTTACAATCTTTTTTACATCTATTGTATGCTAGTTGGAGTGTTTGTTTCTGAACTGTGAAAAGTGCAGGTTTATTATATTGGCTCTGGTAGGAGCAACACATATCGGGGTTTCTTCTGACTGATAGAAAGAACTAAGTCTGGTTGGTTCTGCGATAATATACTGTAGTATGTCTGCACACAACTTGCAAACATCTCAATGTTGTATAGGTTTCAAGGGGTCCATGGAGAAATTGTAGTTTGAATTTGACAGCCTGACCTTTACTTAAAAATGAATGGAATTGATAACTCTTCATGCCTCAAGACAGCTTATGGCCAGATGTGTTGTTTATTGCACCAGTTTTTGACAAGAAAGCAAACTTTCTGACACTGTGCCACGATGAGCTTTTCAGAGCGAGATACTGGATTGAGAAAAAAAAAGTTCAGAATAAATCTTATTTTTCAGTTTTTAGTAGTAAGTAAACATGACACTCATGCATGTTTTATGACAAGTTTCAGGAAAAGTCTGTGGCTAGTCCTTTACAGTATCAGTCAGATGGCTTTTTCATGGTAAAAAAAAAAAAGAAAAGGCAGTTCTTCTTTTTTTTATTTTTTAAACCAGACAGGTTTAAATCTGATTTGTGAGACTGGTATAACGTGTATATTGTAGGTTAGTGTACTGTATCTCCACACATTCAATGCTGTTGGTTAGAGAGGTATTAAAGATACAGACCCGCACACCCATGAAGCGGTCTTTGAGGACGATCCAGGACAGGAGGAAGACAAAAGCCTTGTGGCAGCAGTAGAGTGCTGAAACATCTGTGGCTGTAAGCTTCCTCAACGCCAGCACATACAGATAGTTAGTCAGCGTCCATAAGATGGAGAAAGGTGCTGTTCTCTTTAGAAACAGCCTCAGCGTCATTCCTTCTTCCCCAAACAATCGACTGCACTCCCTACACAATAAAACACAAGTTTGCGTTCTTATATGATAATAATAATTACAAAAAATAAACTTTATTTTATGGGGCCAGGCCCCAAACCCTCATAGACCTATTTTTTCAAGAAACTTACATACATCAACTTACATACATAAAGCAAACACCAAGAAAATATTTTATTACTATTTTCTATGACACATACAATATAATACGCAAATTTGACAATATGTGTGCTCATTTGCATATCATTAAAATCCATTTTTCAGCAAATGTACTTCAAACAAAAATGACACTTTAAATCAAAACTACTGAAGATGTTAAAGAAAAACTTAGGTTTGTCCTAATTCTTGATTTTATGACCTATGAACCTGTGCAGTTCCTGAACATGGTACATCAGAATTTGAACAGAACATGGAGGATAAAAATAATTACAGTAACCAACAGAATTGTGTAATTAATGTTTCAGCATGAATCATGTAGCACTTTATTCGAAGGGTCTTATAACATATTCATAAGCATTGCATAAATCTTTTATAAGTGTATGCAAAGGTATACATAGTACTAACCACTGAGGATTTGTTAGTGTTATTAAATGCTTCACAAAGTAATGAGGTCTGGTAAAGAGGGAGAATACAATCTAATGCAAACATGAAAGCCAACACTAAGAAAATACAAAGCAAGAAGTGCAACAGATGAAGACAAACCAGAAAAACAAAGACAAAAAGAAACACAAATACAAATACTACTACTACTACTACTACTACTACTACTACTACTACTAATAATAATAATAATAATAATAATAATAATAATAATAATAATAATGCAAAGAAATGTTAATAGTAATTACAATCTATACCACCGCCATTTGGTGTGTGTGTGTGTGTGTGTGTGTGTGTGTGTGTGTGTGTGTGTGTGTGTGTGTGTGTGTGTGTGTGTGTGTGTGTGTATTGGGTGACTGGTTGTGCTTGTTGTAGTAGTAACCTGAGGTGGTCACTGAGGTAAGTATATGATGAGTTGTGTCCAGACAGAATCGAATTTAGCGGCTATCATGCCAGACAGTTTTCCCATTCATATAAAGTCAGTTATTACATTTTCCAGTGAGTGAGACTGATGGTATTCTTTGATTTCCAATTCCTTAGGCTAGTTTTCTTGGCTATAGTGTAAGAAGTACTCTGCTGCTTTTCTAAGTGATATTAATTTCTGCTGTGTCTCCAAGCAGATGGGGTGGGGTGGTTCAGGAGGAGGGATAATTGACTGGTGAGTTGTTGCCAAAAATATTGAATGGGTGTGCAGCACCATATAACTGCAGATTTGATTACTTTGTTAGTGTAAGGGCATTAAAATCATTCATTAGGGCTGATATATGAGATTCTTAAGAGTTAACTTGTATTGGAATGATGTTTCATAATAGTTCTGGATGTAAATGAAACACCAGCACTTGAAAAACACTGAAGAACATTCACTTCCATGCTCCTATAAGAGGCAGACACAGTAAATACACATCCCAAAAGGTTAGATGATGGATGGACACTTCATGGACATAAGTTTTCTCACAATAAAAATAAAAGTCTCAAACAGTTGAGCCATAATGGTATGAAGACCCTGTGTATGTACTCTTTATATAAAAGAGCATAAAGTGTTACCATGAATTATTAATAAAAGCATAATGTAGAGTACACAACATTATGCTTTTAAGCATTACAATAATTATATATAATTCAATATGGAAATATATATGTATATAATGCATATAGACCTTATACCTAAAAAATAAATTGAAAATAAAACTTTAATGTTTAGGTTTAAAGCACAAAAATATAGTATTTCTATCAAACAAGTACAAAAATCTGAAAGTTGAATTGGAAGCAACTGAAAGCAAAATCAGAATACTGCCTGTGGGTTCTAGCTTGAATTCCATAACATTGCTGGACACCAAATTTCTTTCCTTTTTGCTTCCTTTGATTGCATTCCCAGTGCATATAGTTTTGGTAAACTCACCTGAATTTCTGAATGGGCGTCTGCTTTTCCCTTGTGATGGCCACATGGCCAGAGTAGTAGAGAGGAAAGAAGAGGATGTTCCAATTGGTGCTAAACCAGGAGATGAAGAAAGGGCAAGAGAAGGACTTAAATGTCCACTGGACCACCTGAGTGGTGCCCACCCAAGACGAAGACACACACAGGACCACCATCAGGCCGCCTATGACCTTCAGAGCTACGTTGGCACAGGTCTGATAGGCGGTGACTTCGCCACTCATTTCACTGGCTGGAGTCTCGATGTGGGAGTCCGAACCTTCATCTCCTACAGATTACACAATATTATCAAATATCAACTTGCACCAGATTTTGACATACTGTACTCATTTATTTTAACATTATTTGTACAGAAAATAAGCCATGCTCATGACAAGGTTAAAAGATACTACAGGAAATCATTCAAAAAAAGAAACCTCAAATTGAACCCATTGACCATTTCAAGGCTTCAATACTGATTAAGCTGCATCTGTCCCTGGTGTCTCTCTGAGCTTGAGAAGGATGTACTGATCAATAGCTTGCAGTGTCAGTTATCTGCAGGTGAAGCACTAATGCCAGGTACTGTTAAAAATTGCCTGCATGGCACAGTCCAAGCTTATGTCAAAAATAGCTCCACAGGGTCATGAAGCAGCACCACTACAATCTCAACATGATACTCGTGCTACCTATTCACCATAATAAATGATGATAAAACCAATAAAGACATGAATATCTGTTTAACCAGGTCACATCCTGCTAAACACAATCTCCTTCCTGATGATCTGTTCTCCTGAATTTACACAAAATGGGTCACCTGGAAGCAAGGGGTGTGTTTCAATTTGACTCTGGGGATACAACAAGAGAGCTTCTGCATTGTGAACTCCGATATGCTTAACAAATATATATACTGGCAGTGAGCCAACACCAAGACATATTTAGAAGATTAGTAAATGCACAAGGTTTTTATCTTTGTAATGGTAAATTGAGCAGATTTTTTAATCTGGCCCAACAAAATATGGTTTGGTATTGGTTTGGTATTGTTGAACATCATCATCATCATCGTTTAATAGGGACACCTGCACTGCAGCTCATTCATGCTTTTATCCAATCAGCCAATCTGGCAGCAGCATAGTGCATAAAATCAGGCAGATACAGGTTAGAAGCTTCAATTACTGTTCACCTCAAACACCACAATGGGGGAAAATGTGATCTTAGTGACTGTGGCATGGTTGTTGGTACCAGACGGGCTCGTTTGAAGACTACATCAGATTCCACTCCTGCCAGCCAAGAAAAGAAATCTAAGGCACAGGCTCAGCAAAAAGTTGAAGACTGGATAAACTGGTCTTTTTCCAGTCTTCAAATTATTTGAGTAACCCTAACATTACAGTCAGCTGGCCATTCTCCTCTGACCTCTCTTATCAGCAAGGCATTTCTATACACAGAACTGCCCCTCGCTGGATGTTTCCCATTCTGATCTTTGATGTAAACATTAACTGAAGCTCTTGACCTGTATCTGCGTGTTTTTATGCATTGTGCTGCTGCCACATGATTGACTGATTGGATAATTGCATGAATGAGCAGGTGTACAGGCTGTAAGCACGTTATAATTGTTTACTTTTAAATGTTTAGTGACGTGAGAAATGACTGCTTAGGCACTTTAGACACACTAAATATTTATGTTTGACAGTTAATACCAGCACTTTATATGTATCTCTAGGCTTACCAAGTTTACTTCCAAGTGTGTCTGCCTTTAATAAAGCACTCGTTTTGAGTCTCGGTAGGATCTGAGAGGGGGAAGTTAATAGGTTCCACAAAGATTTATGTTTCCTTATTTAATAGCTGTTCTATATAATTTTGTTTGGTCTATGGCACAGGTTCCCAACCCTGGTACTGGAGTACCCCCTGTCCTGCACATGTTAGTCTTTCCCTGCTCCCAATGCACCCACTTCAGTAAGGGCTGTTAATTAGCTGATTAGTTGAAGTGGTTGTGTTACTAAAATGTGCATGACAGGGTTTACTCCAGGACCAGGGTTGGGAACCTGTTGTCTATGGCAACAATGGGGATTAAACTGTAATAAGACATTAGAAACTACAGGTGTTCAAAAACATTTGGCTGGCACTGGATCTGAAAATAGCACAATGTCACTTCCAATTGAGAAATGGCTTGCTGAAATAAATGATCAAAAATCTAAACGAAAAAGGGCAAACACAATAACATTTTTCCCATGACCTCCAATTCATCCTCCAGTTTATACAATAAAAATTAGGCCTATTTAGAGAAACCACATCACAACCCATAAACTCTGTGGTATTTAGTTACAGTAATACATGCCCACACGGCTCAGTCATAAAAGATGATTACTCTCATGTGTTCTGGTTTTGTTCTTACTTCCGATCGGAGGTCAAGGGCAAGCTATCTGAGATCCATAACCTCTGCATCCCTATACGGACCAATTACATCATTACATCTCCACATTATCAACCTTTCGCATTTATATAATTCACTATTGATATTAATATCAACACATTATATTACTTAACAGGAATCATAAAACAAAAAATATCCATAAAACTGATCTTTAATATGTAGAAAAAGTCACAGCAAAACTCAGAAACAACATTCAATCCGTTGAAGAACCCTGGGTTTTACAGAGTTTATTCCTCCATCCACACACAACCACTAAAGTATAACTTTTGGATTTTTGTTCTTTATTGATGAATCTATATATCTCTACCTGTTTATCTCTACCTTTGGTTTTAACAATATGGAATAGGGATGGAATAACTATGACAAATATTTATGCACATATTTGAAATCTAAATTTCACTCCAAAAAAAAAAAAAATCAATAAAAAATCAAACCAACAGTTAACCCAAACACCTTTGAGGGGTTTGCGTTTGGAAATGTCAGGGTTTACTTGCGATATTTGTTCTCTTACATGCAAAGCAGGAACAGAGACTGATGACAGACTGAACAGAGAGGAAGAGAGTTAGTAGCACAGAGCCAAGATCCATTTTGCAGTAGACACAGAATGATCAATTTACACCAGGCCAGGAATAAAAGATGACATGCGCTAGACCATCACTGCTAACTTGCACTATGCTTTGTCAGCACATGCACTTTCACACACACACACACACACACACACACACACACACACACACACACACACACACACACACACACACACACAGAAACACAATTGGTGGCTTTCTGCTTGCTAGCAAAAATCTACCTGAATTTAAAAGCACTCTCAAATTTGGTCATTCTTACAGCGCTGCATTATCCCCGGGGGCTAAATAGATATTTAAGAGGCAAGAGGATGTGGAGACAAATAGCAGTATCCAAAATTCTGAGATCACATTGAAAATCTGGATTTTTTTTTTCCATTTAAAACAATTTTTTTTTTTAATTTCCAGGTCACTATTAAATTTAAGCAAATTTATGAGATTGACCATGATAACTCCTTTGTACAGAAGGTCAGATTTTCTTGAGCCTTATCACTTTCATTGAAGCACATATTCATACAACAATAATGGATGTGGACTGATAGATTTCCAATGGATTTGGTCTGCATGGATCATCAGGTTCTACACAAAAACTTGTATATAAACTTGTAGAGTCTATGCCACCTCGAGATTCAATTTTCACTCAAGTTGTTGCTGATAATATAATTTGTAATGAAAATCTTTGTATTAATTTAAAAAAGAAATGCAACATAGAAGTGATTTAATTAGTGGTGTCAGACTTGTGGACCCCACTGTAGTCTCATAGGTGTGTTTCTTCTGGGGACTTTTCTATTGGGGACTGGGGACTACTAAGTAACTACTGAGAGGAGAGTATTGCTTGTCAGTTCAGGCATAAAGGTATTTCAAACCCTTTAACCTAACAAACTGAACACATTTGCTTTAATGATAAATTGTTTATACACCACTCCCCTGATTTAAATCTTGATTATTCCTCTGTAAATAAAAAAAAAATTACTATCAGCAAACTGAGATAAATCTTGCGTTTTATATATATATACATGTGTGCTTATGTCAATATTGTACATCAACTGCAGAAAATTGAATAGAAGGGTAAATAATATGTATTTGTTAACTGGGTACTTCTAGTGTTTGCAAGTGGAGAAAATCAAGAACTGTAAGTGGCCACAAAATAAATAGCAATTTAATAGAATTCAATAGAATTATTGAATCAATAAATGTAACATTTAAACAAAATTAACACTTAGGATCAAAAAATCTTCTTTACATGTATGCAATGTTGGAAAATTCTTTGGCCTGATGACAATGTGAACTATTTTAACCTGAAGTCCATTTTGGAATTCTTCTTGAGACTTGCTCCTACTCTTCTTCATTCTTTAACAGTATCTCTACCTCTACCTCACTTTCTCACTTCTTCCTTATTTTATTTTTTGTTCATGTGTGCATTAGTGTCCACTAGTCCTGTTGGGAAGCCACACAAGTGTAGCTACTTTATACAGTAAATTATTATGTGGCTTTTCTGCATAAAAAGAATATTTGATAAAAGTATTATATTTTCATTCACTCTTAGAATAAAGAGTTTTTTAATGGTGTACTAGAAAATTAGTTCTTACTGTAGCATACTGAATTATTTCTATTTGGAATGCTTTCTCACAAGGAAACAATCTGTTGTAGGATTCCACAGATATCTTTTAAAGTTTTTCCTGGAAAAACAACTGAAGACAACTCCTGGAACAACAACATTTTTAGAGGGTAAACACTCATCTCTGCCTCTTTGTGTTATATGAACTATAGAATGACTTTGAGAATCAGTATACAGACATGTAAAGAAAATTTGTTTTGTCTTTTCACCGAATTCAGTGTTCTTTCATTGAACTAATATTCCTAAAATATGGAGTGAGCTGCTCATGAAGCTTTAATTAGATACGGAGAACTGTGTGAAGAGTTTTTGCAGAAGAGTGTGTAAGGAGTTTGTAATAAGAGTTTCAGTTAAAGTTTTGGGGTTTGCACAAATGTGTGAAGTAACAGTATGTAAGAAATTGCTTAAAAACTGCAATTCTGAATGAAGCATTAAGTTTTCCTTAGGTTCTACCACATGAGATAATCGGTAAAGAGTTGACTTTATTTTGCAATAAAATTGTGTGAATGATGCCTAACCTACATGCTTAGAAAACTATTCAAATCTTCTTTGGATAGATAATGGGTTTAGTCTTCTAAAGAGGTTCTAATAAAAAAAAAACTTTTGAAAGGCAAACCCTGAATTAGTGTTCTATAGAACCTATATTTGTTCACAAAATAGAACCTCTATGTGTTCACCAAATAGAACCTCTATCTTCACCAAATAGAACCTCTATGTGTTCACTAAATAGAACCTCTATGTGTTCACCAAATAGAACCTCTGTGTTCCCCAAATAGAACCTCGATGTGTTCACCAAATAGAACCTCGATGTGTTCACCAAATAGAACCTCGATGTGTTCACCAAATAGAACCTCGATGTGTTCACCAAATAGAACCTCTTTGTGTTCACTAAATAGAACCTCTATGTGTTCACCAAATAGAACCTCTGTGTTCCCCAAATAGAACCTCGATGTGTTCACCAAATAGAACCTCTATGTGTTCACCAAATAGAACCTCTGTGTTCACCAAATAGAACCTCGATGTGTTCACCAAATAGAACCTCGATGTGTTCACCAAACAGAACCTCAATGTGTTCACCGTATAGAACCTCGATGTGTTCACCAAATAGAACGTTGATGTCTTCACCAAATAGAACCTCGATGTGTTCACCAAATAGAACATTGATATGTTCACCAAATAGAACGTTGATGTGTTCACCAAATAGAACCTCAATGTGTTCACCAAACAGAACCTCAGGGTGTTCACCAAACAGAACCTCTGTGTGTTCTAAGAATGCATGTAATATTCAATTCAAATTCAAATATTCAACAATATTTAACTGGCAACTATTTTGCCCTTTTCCCCATAGAACTGCATCTTAGTCCTATATAATACATCAGCACAACCAGCTCTACTTACTGTTTGTTTCTATCCACAAATGAATATGTTCCAGTAGTAAAAAGCAGTATATCTCTGTGTGATAGGTAAAAGGCACTTCACTATGGTACTGTCTACCTTAACCAGAGAGAAAAAAAAAAACCCCGAAGCCATTGTGCTGAAATACTTGATGAAATAGTGATGAAATTCTTGACTATTGCTGGTATTATGACAAGATCCTGCTTAAACTAAAGTGTTAACATATTATTTTAACATCTAAATTATAAGCAGTAAATCCTTTTAGAGCTCAGGAGATTTGGAAGGATAATTTATACTAAACAGGATTATGCCAGAACCAGTAATAATGGCACCAAAATCAATGAAAATCCAGCACATGCTGTATTCCATTTAAAATAAAAGTGGGCAATGTACTCCCCAACTTCGCACTTTGTGTTTCAGGTCTCTGGTATTCCAGCTCCTTCAGTCTACAGGAATGTCCTATTAGGAAGTTTTATACATGATTTACAATCCAGTAGCAACTGATCTTTTTCATATAGGAAAATGAGAGTCCATGTTCACTCAACACTACAGCATTTCAACATTTTCAGCTTCCCCAGTACTCATTCATCACTTCAGTAACAGCTGCCAACAGAGATTTGGTATGTCTCTGATACAGACAAGCAACCCTTATGTTTCAGAATTCTATGTGTTTTTAACACCCATTAGTCTGTTTCCTGTGTCTGAATCAGAGTGAAATTGATCATTTTGGTTAATTTGCTACTTGATTTAGTTTAATACTGCAATGAACCCAAAAGCAACAAAAACAAAAAAACAAACAAAAAAAACACTCAAACACTTTCATTCATTGGTCAGAAACATCCATCCATTTTCTGTACCACATATCCTACACATGGTTGCAGGGGAGCCTGGAGCCTATCCTAGGGGACTCAGGGCACAAGGCAGGGGACAACCCATCACAGGGCACAATTGCATACCCATTCACACACTACAGACAATTTAGACAGTGCATGTCTTTGGACTGGGGGAGGAAACCCCTGAAATAAATCCCAAAAGCACAGGAGAACATGCAAACTCCATGCACACAGGGCAGAGGTGGGAATTGAACTCCCAACCCTGGAGGTGCGAGCCAAGTGTGCTAACCACTAAGCTGCCATGCCCCTGGTTTGTCTAGAATTTGTGTAGAAATGCCAAAAATAATCTGAGCATGGAGAACATGAAACCTGCACTCAGTAGTTTACTAGGTAATTCTATAAATTACCAGTTTAAAAGATTTTGTTTTGTATTGCATCCATTTATTTTCTCTTTTTATTCATCAGTCCAAATATCAAGAACACATGGCATTTCTGCAGCATTTCAGTTCTGTCCTTTGGCTCAGTTTGTGAGTCGCAGCTTAGTTTTGGAGACAAGAAATGCTTCCTGCAGTTTGGTCAATTCAGAGTTGAATCGCTTTCTCACCGCAATCAAACTGCCCTTGAGTTTGCTTGGAAGCAGACTGAGACCGCCTCGAGACCATTCAAGTTATTCAGGTTATTCTAGTCTGCACCTGAGTCTGAATGCTGTGTTCACACCTGGCTAAAGGAATCACATGAAGTAGGGAAAAGAGTTTGAATCAAACAGACTAAACATTATATGTGGGAAAACACACTATATGAACCAACTGTATACGCGTTAATTATATTGTGTTGCAGGAATTTTCATCATCCCAGTCAGTATTTACTCACTGGCTAGTTCCATGAGAATTAGCTTTTATTAAGAAGCAGCTAATATGGTATAAACACAGAGCCCTCTTTAGCCCACTGTTCAAAAGGCACTAAAATATGACTAGTGCAAAAAAGTTTCTTGTTTAATGAGATTGTTAGACTCTGTTTTACTGTAAATGTAGTTAGTTGAAACACTCCACAAGTTCATTTCTTGAACAATTACCTCAGCTTTCATAGTTACGTCTAAACTCTGTAACAGCCTAGCACAAATCAGCCCGGCATCTTTCTCTGTCTGCATTACACCTCTGGAATAATCACTGGTCTTTAGAGTGGTGTACTGGTCGGCAAACTGGTTTTAATGTAGCAGAAAATTGCATCAGAACCTGCTTTGTTTTAGAACCTGTGATGAGGCTACCATTCTGCATTTTCTCATTTCATAATTTGTATAATTGTATAACTTTTTATTTTTCATGCAGTTGTATTTTATTTATGTGTTTATTGTTCATTGTGCTGCTTATTGTTATTTTCAGCATAGAGTCAGGAATCTTTAGCCAGGAATAGACAAAACATATCAAATAGCAAAATACTGCAACTGAGAAATGTCCTGACATAAAATTCAGGATTTTGTGTTTTCCAGATGCTGAGACACCTGTACATTTTGTAAGGAGGACTTCAGTTAATAAAGGTAATGTTAGAGTTCTGGTGGATGAGAGCTAATGCTAGGTATACTCAAAAAACATCTTAACCATACATTTTATATTATTCCTGTGTGTTGATAAGAAGTTAACATAGCTATAAGATGCTTTTGCCTGCTAGCTAACATCCTAGCTTGCTAGGTCTATGCTCTTCCTCAAAACCCCTCTTTCATCCATCTCCCTACCTCGTCACACACTACACCCCACCTCTGCACACCCAAACACGCACGCACACACACACACTCATGATCCACTTGTAACACCCCTTTTCAGAAACTGCAATAAGGCCAGGGCCAGCACAAATCGATAATGTACCCTTTAAACAATTTTTATTGCCGAAAGTCATTTCAATCTGGAAGGTTTTTTTTTCTCCACGGTTCTCTAATATGACATTATACAGTAGACTTACTTGTTTTAGACAAGCATCTCCATCAAGTTAATATTAAACATTATAGGCTAATAGCAAACTAGATCAACATAACACATTTTTTTTTTCATATTGAGTTAAATATTTAGCAGATGATTCAATAAATCCCAGTTGATGTATTAGCTTTGTACCAGTGTGAAACTGCAGCACTGCTGGCTAAACTACTGTACATCCTGAAAATGTGCAAAAAATAATGTATATAAGCAGAACTTCTTCTTGTTCAGAAGTTATTTTCACTTGTTTTACCATCGTTTGGTGGATGCGGGGAATATACTGTATCTGGCTTGTCTTTAATTGAATAAATTAAATATTAATGAGTTTGATGAGTACTCATTCATATTGATTTATACTGAACAAATAAGTTGTTCCTACAGTTTATTAGTTTATGTTATTTTAAAGGATGCAGCCTGGGTCAATTCTAAAACATTTAATGATTTCTGGAGCCACAGAAATGATCAAATACAATCAAAGAGTAACTTGTTATTCAAGTAGTTACGTTTCAGCAAATAACTCATACGTTTTCCTATATATATATATATTTTTTAAAATAAATACATCCATTTGTACCACTACAGTAGCAGCATTCAAGTCAGAATCTTCAGTACTCTTTCCACCACTGTTCACATCAGTGTCCCTGCACTCAGCATGTTCCCTGTCACTGAACAAATTCTGAACAAAAACTTTCTGTTCCTTGTACCAGGTGTGTAAGCAATCCTGAATGTTATCTAAATCAGCAAAGAAGCAAATTTTCTATCTATAGATATGGATTTAACCATGTGTGTCACCAGCATAAAATTCTTTCTTTTTCCCCATCACATCGTTAACACATACATTTCATGCTCGTGTTCATACATGCACATAAAGGGGAAAAAAAGAAAAGAAAAAAAAAAAAAACCCAGACACACACACACGCACACACACACATTTACACTAAGGTCTTAATGTGCCTGACACTCTATGTCCATCTATGCTTTTTTTCTCTCTCTCTTCAGTTCGCATAAGCACAACCACAAAACTATTTACCTTCAGAGATGGGGCAGGTGAGGACCTGTGTGCTGTAAGAGCTGAGAGGAGCCACTCTAGCGGAATGTTTCTTCATCCTTCTGTGCGTCCCTGTTTCGGAAGTGTGCCTGACGTGTGTGTATGTGTGTGTGTGTGTGTGTGTGTGTGTGTGTGTGTCTGTGTGTGTGTGAGAGAGAGCTACAGGGCTCAACTCTTCTGAGAGATCCTCTTCACCCCTACGTGCATCTCTGCTTTAGCGCACTCGTTCTTCACTATTTTTTTCATTTTCCTTATTGTGTGTTCTCTCTCTCTCCTCCTCCAACTGTCAACTGACTTCCACCTGCCTTTCTCCAACTCTGTCTCTGTCTCTACATATAACCATAGCCTGCCACGATGCTCCCAGTGTCACAGCTGCACTGTCATTCTGTTATCCTGTGTCTCCTAGGGAGACTGGGCTTCAAGTGTGTGTGGAACAGTGCAATCATTCTCTCTCTCGCTCTCTCTCTCTCTCTCTCTCTCTCTCTCTCTCTCTCTCGTACTTCTCCTCTCTCCGCCTCTCCGGCTGCGCAATGGATCCATCGCTTTGTTTGGAAGGTAACCAAGCAGCTCATGTTAATTATGATGGGTTTGCCCCTCTCCCTTCCTTCCCATTTGTCTCTTGCCTCATGTCTGTCGCCTACATTGTCACATGGGCCAGTAAAAAGAAATCATAAGTAAATGAAGAGTGTGCCATCTTTCCCTTCATGTCTCTTCTTCCCCAATCACTCTCTACCTCCTTCAGGAGCTCTTGTCCTCTACTCGAAAGCTCTCTACCGTTACGTCTGATCGAGGTCTTGCTCTGATGTTGGAGCCACTGCAGCGCTATGCTTGCCAAACCTCAGGCCTCAGGGAGTCTGCAAAATCTTCTTGATGAAACACTGCGCTTTTCACAGTGCTATGATGCTCTTTCTCGGGTTTACCTCAGGCAGGGTCGACTAAGCTGCTCCTAAAGTGTCAACAGTGCTGGGCATCTGAACTATTGCTGCTGAACACGCAGAGATGAGTGTGGGTTTGTTAAAGACAGAAAGATTTTTCCACATACACAGGACTGGAGATAATACATTGAGTAAACTGGTCGAGATCTCT
This sequence comes from Cranoglanis bouderius, assembly GCA_023630585.1. NCBI lineage: Eukaryota > Metazoa > Chordata > Actinopteri > Siluriformes > Cranoglanididae > Cranoglanis > Cranoglanis bouderius. The sequence goes on along the minus strand of CM042543.1, from coordinate 17,580,040 downwards.
GATCATTTTGTTTGGCAGCTCTACCTCTCCGCTTAGCTCTCATATGTTTGATAAAGAAAATGACGAATATTGCATACTTTGAAAATGTTATTTTCAGCTAATTAGTTAGTTTTTTTTGTGATTGTTGCGGCCAAAAATGCTTGATTTTGCTGCTGCTTTTTTCACAATTTGTGATGTAATTTGCAGAGATTATATATATATATATATATATATATATATATATATATATATATATATATATATATATATATATATATATATATATATATATATACTTTTTTGCAGAAAAGTACTTGAACTGTGAAATTGCAATGCACAAAATTGTTTTGCATGGTCTTTCGCAGTAGTAAATGAGACCTTTAAGCTGTATTTATATTCGAAGCATGTGAATCGAAGGGGGCTTTGGCTGAATGCCTGTTGCAATGATGTCACATGGCGCGTCTTGGCCCAAAAACTGCAGAAAATCTGCAGTAATTTAGAAAACTTGTAAGCTCCTGTGAATATCGTGGAATTTCCTTGATTTTGCGGTAATTTCTGTGAGAGCAAACTCGCAAAATCCTGTAGGAACTGGTTAAAATGCTGAAGCCAGCTATTGGTTGGAGTATTATAGTTCAAAACCAAATATCACTATTTTTGTCATGTCATGACTTCATGATTTTTAAAGAGGTTGACATAGAATGAGTGTTATTAAACACTGCAGCATTATTAAACTACTGAGTTTGGGGAACTGACTGAAGGTTCTTTTTTTTTTAAACTAGTTTATATGTACAATGATTAATTTAGGTGTCATGGTTGCGCTTCACAGTGCCGCCTCACAGCTGCAGAGTCCCTGGATCCTGAGCTAGGGCTAAGATTTTAATACTGAAACTTCTGATGAATAGACACTGAGCTACCACTGCACTTTCATATTTCAAAAAGTATTGCTACACTTGAAAATTAAGTCTGGGTGATATGATATTGATAATGTGGTACATTGTCATCATTATACACTTTTATAAGCACAGGAGTGTCAGTGCTTAATAAGTTTTTATAAATGCAAAATATAAAACTGAATTTATAGTTTTCCATTATATAGCTCCAACATTTTGTGGGCACTTAACTATTAATAATTAACCATTAATTAATAACTATTAATAGCAATTAACTAAATATCATGTATTATGAAGATGCCATCAAGTATTTTTATATCATATTTTACCAGTACTGGATATTTGCTTTTTACATTTTATTCATTTGGCATATACTTTTACCCAAAATCAACTTGCATTTGAGCAGTCAGATGTTATAGGCCTTGCTAAATGAAGGACCTAAGGGGCTTTCTGGCCGTCACAACCTTCTGATCACTAGCTCAGAACCTTAAATGCTGAGCCACCACTGCTCCAAATATCTACACTGGTATTGCATAACATTGACAAATAATGTACAATTTCCTTATCATAGTATACTTAATTGCTGATATACTGTACCATCATATCCTTTGTTTGGCTAAGGTTGGTATAGACAGCACAGCTAAAATATGTTTACGTTTACTGAAGTGGAAAGTCTCCTTTATGCGGTGTGGATTTCTCCAGCAGGCTGTGTCCCATGGCTTAGCTGTCCTGGCCCACAGCTCTCCTGTCAACTCAGGGAAATCCCGTTAACACAGCATCATCCTAACACTGAAACCCTCTCTGCGGTTTCAAAGTCATCTCTTCAATGGATCCACACTTGATTCTTCAAACACCCACACACTCCTCCTCCAACACACAGCTCCTACTCTATCCCAGCAGACAGCATGGCCACAGAGTGAGATATTCCTGACATAAGCACATGTCTCACCTTCCAGGTTTCTGTCTCTCTCTCACACACAGTCTAAAACACTGCTGTGAAGCACACAGCAGAAAGATCTTTTGTTTTTAACTGCTTCACCTCTCAGCTGAGTCAAAATAGACAGCAAGAGCATGGGAGACAAGATTCACAAACATTTCACAGGCACATTTGGGCTAGTTTGAACAGAGAGAGAGAGAGAGAGAGAGAGAGAGAGAGAGAGAGAGAGAGAGAGAGATCTTAATCACACTTATACATACACAAAGAAGCACAAAGTGCTTTCTCCGACAACCTCATAATGCATGCTTTATATCATTTGTTTAATGACTCAAAGTTTCTGTCATACTAAAACACTCATAATCTGAATATGCCTAAGGGGACTACAGTTCAAATTTCTAGCATTTTGTGGCAAAGACAAGCAAGGAGAACTGCTGTTCACTTGATGTCTTTGCATTTTCCGCACCATTCTGTGTAAACTCTAGAGACTGTCGTGTGTGAAAATTCCAGGAGATCAGGAGTTTTTCAAATATTCAAATGGACAAAATCACTGAGAACACATTTTTCTCCCTTGTTCTGTGTGTGTGTGCATATATCCAAATTGCCAATCATGTGACAGCAGCACGGTGCATGAAATCATGCCACTCCAGGTCAAGAGCTTCAGTTAATTTTCGGATCAAAATCAGAACAAGGGAGAAAATCCTGATCTCCTGGGATTTTCACACATAACAGTCTCTAAAGTTTACACAGAATGGTGCGGAAAATGCAAAAACATCAAGTGAACAGCAAATTTGAACTGTAGTCCCCTTAGGCATATTCAGATTATGAGTGTTTTAGTATGACAGAAACTTTGAGTTATTAAACAAATGATATAAAGCATGCATTATAAGGTTGTCAGAGAGAGCACTTTGTGCTTCTTTGTGTATGTGTAAGTGTGATTAAGCTCTCTCTCTCTCTCTCTCTCTCTCTCTCTCTCTCTCTCTCTCTCTCTCTCTCTCTGTTCAAACTAGCCCAAATTTGCCTTTGTGCTTCTTTGTGTATGTGTAAGTGTGATGTGGAAGGTCTCTCTCTCTCTCTCTCTCTCTCTCTCTCTCTCTCTCTCTCTGATTGATTTGATGTAGATTTTTCTTCTGTTCACTCACTTTGCATTTTTTAAATTGATAAATATAAACTATTAACATGTCTATCTTTGAAAGCATTCTTACTTTACAGCATAGTCCCCTGTGTATGGAGACTTTTGGGACACCCTGTAGCATCTCTGACCAGGCAGTTACTAAAAATGAATGTGAATGAATGAATGAATGCCACAAAAGCATGTTAATGAACGTGGCCTTTTTTGTTCCGTGAGTTTCATATCTGACGCTCATGCCTACATGAACACAAAAACCACCTATATTTTTTTTGTTGCTTCCTATGGGATCCCAGTCCCAATGCACACCTCTAGTCTGAATCTGATACAGGTACAGATGTGATGTGAACCTTTTGCCTCCTCTAATATATATTTATTTGTATCTTATAGAACACATTATCTGTTCATTCTGAATAATGTATCATATTTGTTACATCTATAATAGTTCCTGTGTTCTAATTGACATCCCACCTGAGATCGCATTATCACCACCCTTTTATAAGTCTAGCTAGCACCATCCATCCTACCATCCAACTATCACACACACAGAGAGACCTGCTCAAAGAGGCCTGCTGACCTGCAGTCACGTCATGGACTATGATTCCGAATGCGCCCCTTCTTTCCCCCTCCCATAGCAACGGACGAGCCCTGGTCTTCTACCCTGATACATTGCTGCTATCAGGCCTTTGTCATTTAGATCAGTGGCATGTTCCTCCACTATTGTCTACACACCTTGCCTGCCTTTTGTATGTCTCTAATACTCAGCACTCTAGGAGACGAAAGAAAGAGTGAGCTGAGAGATATGAAAAAATGGAGGCGACACCCACACACTGAACACAGTGTGTTTTACACACTTCATATCCACTTATTCAACTAAGACCTCATAAAAGACCTCCAAGTGTGGAGGCGATGAGTGATTTGCATAGATATTTAAGCACATCTTTTCATGAGCAGTCTCAGCTTGGAAATAAAATTGTTATTTTTTTCTCTCTTGTGGTCTAGAAGCATCTGAGCTTTTGAGATCTGAGATAGGCAAAATTAAGATTTGTTTATTACAGAAAGAAATTAGGATTAGTTAATGGTTTAAAAGTAAAGCAAACTGTAAACTAACTAAAATGGTGAGGGTGACACCATGTGGATGTGGCAAAGTGATACACCATAATTGCAGAAATCTAGTGTTACTATCATAATATTATATAATATTGTGATACTGCTTCTACATACTCATCAGGCACTTGTGTTACACCTCTCATTACACTATTAATTGACTGAGGCTGAGCAACTTTTATTTTTTCCAGTCATTTCCAAGCATGTAGCTGTACTGTGGTATTAATTATGTCTGTAAATATACTGTGGCATTAGAATCTCCCATTATTAAGTATGCCCTAAAGTCAGTCACTAGAATTAATGACACATATCAGTCTACATCTACAGAATGTGTAATAGTATGAATATGCCTGGCTCTGGATGATTAATATGCCACTTCACTCCTCCATGTAATACAGCAAGAGCATCAAGGCCTTAGAAAAGCTATTAAAAAAAAAATGACTAAATGCCTCTGTGGCTGGATGTTACTGGCATAGAAATCAGTGTAAGTAGATTTGCAGTCATGGCGCCAGCAGTCACAACACTTTCCGCTCCCTCAATCCCTCAGTGCCAGAATGCTGGTAGATATGTTAAGCAGCCAGAGGGGGGCAGTATGGAAATGTAAGACAGCGTACTTCTTTTGAAAAGGGGTTAAAAAGACATAGCATAGGATGAAGCATTTTTAAACAATGTCTCTCCCTTAGGAGTTCATAATGCAAGAAGTCTTCTAAATACACATTTCAGCAGCAGAAAGAAGGAAAGAAGGAAAAACACACAGGTTATACATACTTACACTACACACAATGCATATAGTATTTTAACAGTAGACCATATAATGCTGGACACATGCCACATAACATATCTACTCCATTCCCAAGTATTTTGCCTGAATACATAAATAGTATTTATACCGGAGGTATCACACCACATACAGGCATAATATCACACTACAGCGGAGTGGATGGTGTCCAAAAATGCTGGTATTTCATCTTTCCACTCCTAAACTTCGCTCTCTGTGTATCTAGTCTTCAAACTTCACACTCAATAGTTCTACACACATGGTCTGATGGTCGTGGGGTCAAGTATTCGAATCAGCAGCCTGCTCTATCTCTATTCTCAGCGAGTCCGCAGCTAACAGCGCCTCTCCGGGTGTATAGCGTCCCATTAGGATTGTGGATAAAAATAGCCCACCAAGAGAGGAGGTCTCGGGAAAGCTGGAGATAGCTGGAGATATGAGTAGGGGCTGACTCTGCACTCACAGTACTCAGCCAAAATGCTTAAATCATATCCAAATATATCTAATCACTTTATGGGGAATTAAATCTCTCTGAAACTCTTTTCCTGAACCAATTACAGCTGAACAATTTCCTTGCAATGTGTGAGAGAAATCAACTTAGGAAGATCCTGAGTACATGCTTTGAAAAAGGGTTCTTCAGTGGTTCTTTAAGGGTTCGTTTGATAGTTAAGGCTTCTTAACTTCAAAAAGAGTGATAGGAAAACCTTCTATTGTAGAGGTTTACGTAGAATCTTTAACACTTTCCCCAGAGGGACAACCAAAGAACCTTTAAAGGTTTATATTCCACCCCCCCTCATTTTCGACCTAATTTGGTCACCTGCCAATTCAGCTCTCCCCTATCGTACACCTGTTACCAGCTGGGGAGGGTGAAGTATAACACATGCTTCCTCTGAGACATGTGAACTGCTGCTCATGCTGCATCCCCAGGCAGCTTAACACACTCAATGGAAAGAGCTATCGGCCCTCTTCTTCGTACATTAACTCACAAACACCCACAATTGGCTAGTGACAGTGTGATTGACAGGGGAGAGAGTAATGGCATCCCTCCCACCCAGAGAACACAGCCAATTTTGCTCTCTTGGCTCCTAGCCACGGGTGGCTGTGGCATTCTGGGGATTCAACTCACGAACTCCCAAGGATAGGGTAAATGCTTTATGTTGCAGCACTCAGAAGCTGGATTTATTAATTTTTTAATGTATAGCTTATTTCCACCCCATCCAGGGTGTCCCCCCACCTTGTGCCCCTAGTTCCCTGGGATAGGCTCCAGGCTCCATCGCAACCCTATGTAGGATAAGCGGTATGGAAAATGGATGGATGGGTACTTATTTCCAGAATATACCAGGGTCATTTCAGTATAAATTTAGCTGGTTAATACATGTAATATGCTCCAGTTATTTCTTATACGGAGGGCTAAATCAGAATCAGCTGAAATAAAAGATGCTTCTTTCATGAATACAATTTAAAAATATATATATATGAAAGAAAAATACCATAACAGAGTCACAAATCCTTTTTTTTCCACCTTCAGTACAATACCAAAGTCAGAGTGTTAAGCTAATACCCATGTGCAAGATATTTGTTTTTGCCAGTCATTAACACACATGGAAGAAATACATCAATGGATTAAATAAAATATTTCAGATCCAATCCAATACCGATACAGCTTTTCAGGCTAATATCAGTCTGTATACAACACAGATTATATGTTTCTAAAATGTATAGGCTTTTTTTTTTATCGTTCCCTCTGATTATCCTAAATTCTTATATGTCCATAAAAATTTACTGTGATTATTTTGATAAATCATGGCACCAGTATTATTCAGTAAATTTTAGTTTGGCCAAATTAATGGCCTACAGTATTTTTAACTGACACATCACATTTTCACCAGTTTGTTTTAATAAATTGTACATTGCTAATGCAATGTGCCATGGTATAATTTCAATATGCTAATTCTGACCATAAAATGCAGCCCTATAAGTAATAAGGCATCTTTGTTTTTCATTAATACAATTATTGACTTGATGCTAAGTTTGGACCGGTGTGAAAAATGGATGTAGATTTGTGTATTTACAATAACAGTAACTCTTTGCTTCCATTTCAAATCATACCACTCTCAGCCTTTCACACTTTCTCTGTTATTTATATAACTGCAGACCCAGACTTTAACAGCTATGATAAGTGGGTGTAATTTCAAAATAAAAAGACCTGAAGGCACTCAACTATGACCACTTAAATCAAAGTATGATTGTAATGAACTGTAATAATTATAAGGTATGTACAGATATAAGCTTCTTGATATAGTTTTTAAAAAGTCCTTTCCCTTCTCAGCATTCAGGTTGTAATAAAAAGCAAGCGGTATAAAACATGAGGTATAAAACATGTCGGAGAGAAATGCAGTTTCTTTCCTCTATAAAGCTGTCAGAGCAGCAATTCCTTATGTCAGAAGACACCAGCAGTGCAAGGACGTTCTGACCCTCCTCTTGGCCCTGTGTTATTTTGTCAGTTTTGAATGTTTTAATTATGGTGCATATAAGCACTTAAGCAGTGCAGTAAATGGGGTGAACACAGAGCAGTAGTGTTGGATTACTAAACAGTAAAGCTTCTGTTACATAAAGAGCTACAGAACACAACATCCAGGAGTGCATTTCACACAAATTAAAACTCTGCAGTAAGCATGACTGTTTTTCACATTAAATAATGATTTACACCATGGAGTTGATGAGGATGGATATGAATGGATAAGAGAAGTGATGTTATTCTGGTATTCGAGAGCAAGGGGTTTTCAAACTTTTTGTACCACTTTAACTGTAAAATAAATAAAATAAATCCCACAGACCCCCCATGGGACAGATTATTAAAATATGTACAATAATATTTTTTATCTGTGTATTTGACCCGTAGAGCTTTATACACCTGAACTTTCCATCAACAGAATATAATGACAAGCTGACAATATTTATAGACTTGTTCTTGAGTTATTGATGGATTAAACCTGTTTCATTCAAGGGACCAGTCAAATATGCTATTAGAATAATAATACTATATTATACTATAATAATAATAATAATAATAATAATAATAATAATAATAATAATAGTAATTTTATATATATATATATATATATATATATATATATATATATATATATATATATATATATATATATATATATATATATATATATATATATATATATATATATATATATATATATATATATATATATATATGAATATTATAAGTATATATTTATGGTGGGATTTCTACTACTGCAAGTAAATAAATTTAAAAAAAAAAAATAAAAAATCCCGAACCTCTGTTCTAGAGCACAGATTACCAATACTGCTCTTGGAGTACCCCCTGTCTTGCATATTTTTGTATTTTCCCTGCTCTAACACACACACACACACACACACACTCAAGAAAAGGTATTAATTAGCTGATTAATTGGATCAGGTGTGCTGGAAGCATGAAAACACTAATATGTGTAGAACATGGTGTACTCCAGGAACAGGGTTGGGAAAACCTTTGTTCTAGAGCACATCATTTGCATTGCATCCAAAGTTTGGCAGGAAGTTATGGCTCGTGCTGCCTACCTCCAGTGCACACCATGTGGTGCAATGTGGATTTGGAATCCATCAGGTTTAAGTGGAAAACCCACACACATCTATACACTGTAAGAGTATCAGTGTACACAATTGTAAATGATCATGTCCATCCTGAATGCTCCAGTGCACCAGCTTGCCATCAGTGCCATCATACCAGTGCGTTGAGAAGCAATGCCAGCCTTATTAAAAGCAGCACGATCTGCCAAGCGCAGAACTCAGTTAGAGCAGCTTTATTATTACCCGTATGTTACTTACTCCTGTGGCTGGAATATCCGGGGTAGTAGCCGTAGTAGCCCGTCATGCGTAAAATGCGGTCCTCGATGTCGTGCACGCCGTTGGCCGCCACTCGCGGCGCGTGCCTGTAACCCTCTCTGGGAGATGATCTGGTCGGTAGTTGCGAGCTCTTCGTGCTCTTGGCCGATTCGGGACGACAGCTCGCCTGTTCCAACACATCACTCTCTGTGCTGCTCATCCTCCCGGAGAACGGGGGGGGGAAAGGCGGGTCGGCTTCTAAGCAACAACCGATAACCACGCGAGACCCGCCGACAAAGGCATCACCAGTGTTGGAAGGAGACGCATTCCGATACTACTACACAGCTCCAGAGAGGAGGGGGAGAAACTTGGCTCGGTAGCTTCCAGCACCCGGACGCAAGGGGGCGCATCTCAAGCGCCTGGGATACACAGCAAATCCGCATGCTAGCGTACTAAATACTAAGTCAAAAAGAGTAGGTTACGCCACAGGGAATTGATTTGAAGATAAGCGAATCTGCGCAGCGTTATCACAAGCCATAACATTCAAACGAACACAGCGTAGTAATACAGTCCCGAGAGGGCTATAATATTACATGCCTTCTGCTCTTCATCATGTCTTACCACGAGGCGGAACTAATGGTGGGGAATACTGCGCTTCTCGTGGGAATATAGGAAGCAAAGCATATTCTGGACCGTGTTTTAGGATTGTAGGAGGAAAATATATCGTCCACTTTATTAGGAACACCTGTACACCTGCACATTCATGCGGTTATAATCAGCCAATGATGTGACCGCAGCACAATGCATAAAATCATGCAGATACAGGACAAGAGCTTCAGTTAATGTTCACATCAAACAACAGAATGAATAATAGTTAGGATCTCTGTGACTGATTGTGGCATGGATGTTGGTACCAGAAGGGCTGGTTTGAGTATTTAATAAACTGCTGATCTTCTGAGAATTTCACACACAACAGTCTCTAGACTTTGTACAGAATGGTGTGTTTGTATATAAACACTCATTATAAGAACAACATACTAATCCTGGGATGTATCCCCCTGCTTTCAGAATAATTCCACACAAGGTGCTGGAAACATTCCTTTTCTGTTTGATGTGAACATTAACTGAAGCTCTTGACCTGTATCTGCATAATCTTATGCATTGTGCAGCTGCCACATGATTGGCTGATTGGATAATTCCATGAATCATCAAGTTCAATTCAATTCAATTTTTCAATTCAATTTTATCTGTATAGCACTTTTAACAATAGACATCGTCACAAAGCAGCTTTACAGAGATACATAAATTTTGGATCTAAATTTTAAATCGATAAATTTATCCCCAATGAGCAAGCCAGTGGTGACGGTAGCAAGGAAAAACTCCCTGAGACGACATGAGGAAGAAACCTTGAGAGGAACCAGACTCAAAAGGGAACCCATCCTCATCTGGGTGACACCAGATAGTGTAATTATAAGTAAATCCCTTCTGTAACTGTATGATACATGATATAAAGTGCAACTGTGTAGTCAGGAGATTCAAAACAGTCTCAACATGAAGTCTATTTTGCTGAAATCATGAACTGTCCACCGATGGAGACCCGAGCGCAAAGTCTGTTTGTGAATTGTTTGTGGAGGCTGTCCATATGGGCCCATCCTCAGCAACAGTGAGCGATCCCCAGAGATGAGAACCCCAGAAGTGTACAGGTGTTCCTAATAAAGTGTCAGGTGAGTGTATATAACTTTGATACATGGTGTTGTAGGGGAGATCAGGGCTGGATGTCCCACAGGTAGGGTAACAGCAACAAACTCAGCTACCTTTTCTATTTATTTATTTATTTTTGCCATATCACTGATGTCTGAACACATGTGACTGTTAACGTGAGTACACCAATTGGTTGTCATATAAATGATGCGATTATATTTTTGGAAGGGAGGTGACACATAAAGAATACCCATTCATTAAAATTATTTTATTATTATTACTTTTATTGCATTTAATTTTTATTTAAAAAAAAAAAAAAAAAAAAAAAGCTATAGAGGTGCCTGATTGACTGGGTAAGAGACAGTAAAACTATGGTTCAATTTCCTAAAATGGATGATCTGATATGATATTATGATCTGAACCCGTTTGGGATACAGGCTCACAAAAAGTAGGGCACTATCTGTTTGAATCTGTGATGTATGTGATGTCAGTTAAGCCAATGCTGTGTTTTAAATTACTGGCCACTATGTATTTGTCTCACTGAAAAAAAAAAAAAAAAAAAAAAAAAAAATTGGCATTTCCAATGATAGGATTACAGTAAAACAAATATAAGATTATTGGCCCTATTTCTAGACATTTTTAAAAAAAACTAGTTTCAAGTTTAACATTTTCTTATTGTATTAGCAGATAATTTAGCTTTCTCTTCTAGAAATAAATGCTTAAAATCAGCTAAATTATCTGCCAATACAACACGACTTTTTTCCCAAGCTTGAAATTATCATAAATGTCAAGAAATGGGTTTAATAATCATATATTTAGTTTATTGTAATCTATTAATAGGAAATACTAGATAAATTTGTCTATATTCAACACATCTTCACTTGCTAAGATGTCATTTTTTAAGACTTTTTTTGTCTTTTGTCTGATGGGAAATCAGAAAATTCCATCAGAAATAAATACTGGCTTGGAAAACACTGGGCACAAATTCCAGGCTCTTGTGCAGTGTCCTGTGCCCGAATACAGGTGGTATTACATGAAAAGTGGCACTGCACAAGACCCTGAAAATCATTTTGTATTGATTAACTGGTTTGCATGGATAGGACAGGAACAGGATCCGGCACCTCCAAAATATAGCACACCTGTGTTCAGGAACCTTTTTATGTGGATTCGGCACCTCTACAGCTGGATGTTTAAAATCTCACGCAGCAATATTATAAAAATAATCTAGGCGAAGCCTAGAGTCATGTAGCATGCGGTGTAAAGTGTGTCATGGTGAAAAGAAAGCAGTTATCATTACCAACCTTTTTTCTAAGAACACAAACAACGACAGCGAGAAAATGGACCAAAATACTAAAAAAGCAAGAGTCCAAGAGAGCGAGCAGCTGCAGGTCACTTGAAGCAGTTTGGTGACCGTTCCCACGACTAGCAGTGATAACACTATAGCCTGACTGTGGAAGGTTTTTAGAAGCGCTTATGAGGCTAAATGTTGTTAACCTGCGCATGGCTTTGAAAGTGAGACTGACTGACAGGAATTAAATAGAGTGAACAGACCAGGTACAGTCATTCTGGCTTTTAGGAAGTACAGGGACTCAAATACACAAAAACTTCCAGAAGGATTGAGGCAATTGTTGGATTCTGTGAACACCATACCGATCTCCAGTGGAGCTCGAGCAGACGAAATGAATTTCATCTGTAGCTCGCAGCGTGAATCCCTTCTCATCCCCACCATCTCATTCTCACCCCCACCATCTCCTCTCTGATGTTTTTGAACATCGTGGGTCCACCGTTTACAAAGTTAAATCCCAAGCCATTTGTGCTCATGGATACAAAAGGGACACAGGGAAGAGGAGGAGGACACTGACATGACGGCTTTGTGGAATATTTTGTGTTAGGTAAGACGCTTATTTCTCGATTATAAGCGTCTCGCCTACTGTCGATCGCCTACTGTATGAAATGTAGCTTTGTGTTCAAAGTGCTTTGGGCAAAGGTGTTTTGAAGCTAACTGAAGTGACATCACATAAGCTGATAGAATGTGCCATCCATAAATGTTTCTTTTTGTACTGAGAATACTCACTGCTATAAACTCGTTACGTCGCTGTACCATAGTGAGTAATTACACAGGCCTACCTATCAGCACTGAATATCATTGGCTACGTGAGATTCTAGAACCCCTTTTACGTGTATGTAAGTTTGGGGACCAGGACCTTTCGCATGCCTCTCGACTTGCCGGATCACTACTCTCTTATTGTTCCGGGACCTGCAGATTTACAAATTAAGCACTAGACAACACAATTCTGTTCTACTAAATAAAAAACATTATATAGGCGTTAATTAGTCATTTAACTTGTTTTATTCTCAACATAAACATTGCAGTGTGTGTGTGTGTGTGTGTGTGTGTGTCTGTTCATGTGGGTTAACTGCACCGTCACACATATAGGCTATGCATTTACATTTACATTTATGGCATTTGGCAGACTCCCTTATCCAGAGTGACTTACAGAAGTGCTTTGAGTCTCTATCATCAAATACATCCCAATACTGGTTCACTAGGTCACGGACTAAGAATACCATCAGTCTAAAAACTCTGTTGGAATGTAAAATGGTTAGAGACACAGACAACACTTTTTTTTTTTTAAATGAGAAGTGCTAATTTAAGTACTTTAGGAAGAGGTCAGCTGTTTGGACATCTAGGGGCAGCACCTAGGTGCCAAAACAGAGAAGAGTCTTGATGTGTGCTTGAAGTAATATTTGTCCATTTTCTATTTATGTGGTGGTGCACCGCTGCTAAATAACACAGGGAAGTCATAGCTATTCAGTAGTCTGCCGAAGTTACGTTAGCTAACTAACTATGTAGCTAAGCTACGAAATATTATAATGGGACTCTTGGTAGCTTTTGAAGCCGCTTCAATATATCGTGCATATTTTGGGGGCCGGGGTGCAGTGCTACCTCTTTAGACACGCCCCTGTGTCACTGTAGTGCCCCATTTTTTCCACTTGTTGATGATGGCTTTAACAGTATTCCATGGTACATCTAATGTTTTGGAAATACTTTTGTTCTATTTGTTTTTCACTTGAATTTTGTTGGTCGCTATTAAAATTGGAAAAACGTCAAAATCTGACATGATTTAACTTTCATTTTTTCATTGTTTACATTTAATTTTACCAATTTTAACAGGGGTGAGTAGACTTTTTATATCCACTGTATTCCTGTGTGAAGACAAGCTAAAGTTGAAGCTGAAACATATTTAATAGATTTTGCTTTCCTCATTTTGGACTTGTCAGACCTGAAAATTAATTTGACAACCCAGTTATTTCTATAGACAGGATGATGGCACATATTTACAAGCACAAGAAAGAGAGAGATTTGCAATCACAGTACTCCCTTTAACCTGAACTCTCAGTGTTACAGTACATTGAGAAGTCTTGCTCCAGCATTGTGACTGTGGTGATTCCAAGCTGTTGTTATCTGCCTGTCTTGATTATTCTTTGACCAAAGCCTGCTTCACATTTACTGATTTAGTCTTGTCTAGTTTATGCATATTTTCTGATTGCCTGACCATTAGCCTGCCTCACAGAGTATTTCCTAGCCCTTTCATTTGTCTGCCGCCAGAAAACCTGCACTTGCATGATCCATCTGTCCCTTTCTTGATAGTTGAAGTGTGGAGAACATTACCAATACAGCTTTCTTTCATTTCAGAAACATTGTTAAACTAATAAATATGCTGTTGTTACATGGTTCAGAAAAAAATAGTTTTAAAAATGTTTTTATTAACCCTAATCTGACTATAACTACTATTGTAATACTACTAATGACCTATAAACACTGAATGGTCTTGCCCAACAGTATCTGAACTTTTGGTCTAATTATGTATGATCCGCCACGTCTGCTTCAACAAAAGGTCCAGGGTCTTTATCAGTGCCTAGAATAATGAAAACCACAGCTGGGGGGAGTCCTTTTTTTCTTCAAGTCCCCTCAGCTATGGAATAGCTTTCCAATTAGTGTTCAGAACTCTTTATACCTAGGCTGAAAACCAATTTCTTTAGTCAGGCATTTTGTTAAATAGCTTTTCTTTTAAAGGCATTTTCTTTTAAGGGTTCATGCTAGGTTGAACCCCTAAAAGGAAGGCTAGAGAGTTTTGGTAAACTGGCATGTTTTGATATTGTCACCCTCCACTCTCACACGATCACTCAGTGTTGTTGACGACCTCTTTCTGTGTGACATCTTGCACTCTCATCACAATTTACACCCTTTTAAATCAATTGCATACCTAATAACCTGTTCTGTCTGTCTGTCTGTCTGTCTGTCTACGTCTCTCTCTCTCTCTCTCTCTCTCTCTCTCTCTCTCTCTCTCTGAACATCTCTGAACATGAAACAAGGATCCAGAGGTTCTGGAAATCCAGCTCTTTAACCAGGCTTTGCAGCATCTTATGTTACCAACCAGCCACATTTAGCCACTGAAAGCAGAGTTGCAGTGCTGGGTCAATAGCAGGCCACAATCGAAGCAGCTGTTTATCACCAGCTGGCACTGAAAGCAGTTCTAGGCCAAGCACTTAGAATAATTGAATCTATTTTACACCACCCAGAACATCAGAGACCATTCCCAAATGGAAAGAAAAACCGTTGAAAGAAAACGGTTAAACGAGGTGGGAAAAGGATAAAATCCGGAATTTTGAGTGACACACCATTGAAAGAACAGGTGAAGCAAAAACAGCAAAGTTTTATTGTTGAAAAACTGAAAAAATGGTCCTCTCAGGACAGAGAAGAAATAGGGCTTTGAAGAGAGAAAGGTTATGTTTGAGGCATCAGAAAAAGAAAAGAGCTTTCAGGGGCATCACAGATGTGAGGAGATGGCATGGGTTTGCAACACATTTCCAAAGAAATGTACATTTTTGCACTTTTTGTCAAAAATCTTTTTTTATCAAAATAGAACTCAATTGTTAAAAATTTACTGTTGGATACATTCTAGTGTGAAACAACAACTTAAGTTGTAGGAAAACTTGAAAAAAAGTTTTTCTTGTAAGAAAACTTAAGCTGTCTATGGATTATTGAGTGTTTTACTAGCTGCAGTGTTATGTAGTGGTTTGTCTAAATGGTTGCGCTTTAAACAATGTTGAATTATGATTGAAGTTAGCACAGTGACAAAGTATAAAATTCCAGCAATCTGCAACATCCAATATAGTGCTGCCTCCATAGAAAAAAACAATGCCCTTGCTAGTGCAAAGCAATTTTATCAGTTAGTCCCACAAATACCAAAATTGGTTTATACATATTTATCTCTGCTACTATTGTGATTCATGTGAAACCGACTGTTAATTAAGGGTGTCAAATGCCACTCCTCCAGTTGAAGTATTTCACTTATGTCACTTCAGTAGGAATTTCATACAAATGCTTGAAATTTGTATGCTCTCAATAAAGTCTTACCTGAAATTACATTTCTGAACATTTGCAATGAATTACAGGTATTGTTACATTATTTAAACTACAGTCTTTGGTTGCACTGAGATGTTCAGTAAACAAAACTGAATATTGCAATGAGTGCATGAACAAATGAAGGTTGTGGCAGAGATAAACAGGGATGGGTAAGTAGTAACTATATACAGTGCCCTCCACTAATATTGGCACTCTTGGTAAATATGAGCAAAGAAGGCTGTGAAAAATTCACAAAAATACTCTGCTCTCATAGATATCAAACAATTGCAAACACAGGTTTATCAAAAAAAATATTTGTTAAATATAGGTGTGCAAGAATTATTGGCACCCCTACGAATTCATATGAGAAAAATATATTTGAAGTATATTCCCATTGATATTTTACATTTTTTTAGTACACCTGGTTGACTAGGAACAGTCTTTCAACCATAACTTCCTGTTGCACAGGGGTATAAATATGAGGTAACACATAGGCCAAATTCCCTTAGTCATTCATAACAATGGGTAAGACCAAGGAATATAGCTGTGATGTGCGGCAAAAGGTTGTTGAGCTTCACAAAATGGGAAGTGGCTATAAGAAAATAGCACATGCATTGAAAATGTCCATTTCCACCATCATGGCAATAATTAAGAAGTTCCAGTCAACTGGAAATGTTATGAATAAACCTGGAATTGGATGCGTGTCTATATTGTCTCAACGCACTGTGAAGTGGATGGTTCGAGTGGCTAAACTAATTCTGGAGAATTGCAGAAGTTAGCTGAGTCTTGGGGTCAGAAAGTCTCCAAAACTACAATCCGAAGTCACCTACATCATCACAAGTTGTTTGGAAGGATTTCAAGAAAAAAGCCTCTACTCTCATCCAAAAACAAACTCAAGGGTCTTCAGTTTGCCAGACACTACTGGAACTTCAAATGGGATCGGGTTCTAGGGTCAGATGAAACCAAACTAGAGCTTTTTGGCAGTAAAGACCAGAGGTGGTTTTGGTACACACAGAGAGGTAGCCATATGGAAAAATACCTCATGCCCATGGTTAAATATGGTGGTGGCTCTTTAATGTTTTGGGGCTGTTTTTCTGTTAGAGGACCTGGACATTTTGTTAGGATACATGGCATCATGGAGTCAAATATCAACAACCTCCTGTATGGAGGAATGGTCTAGCACAAAGTATTGACTAAAAGAGTGCCAATAATTGTTGCACACCTATATTTAACAAATAGATATTTTGGGGGGATAAACCTTTGTTTTGTTTGCAATTGTTTGATATCCATGAGAGCTGTTAGGTTCCCTCTCTTTCTCTCTCGCTACGAAGCTATCGGAGGCTAGCGAAGCAGCATACTTCCGCATTCCACTGAGCGCATTCCAGCGCTATTCAGAAAAACCCTTCGGACTCATTCATGAACTGGTTTTGTTTACTTTGCCATGTGCTTGTGTTTTTGTTCACGTCATGTCTCCGCCTCCCGTGTTCTACCATGTGCTAATGTTTGGTTTGTGTCATGTCTCTGCCTGCTTATTTCTTATTGGTTCATGTTCATTCAGTGTCATGATGAGTATCAGGTGTCTTTGATTTGTATGTGTTTAAATACCCCGCTCTGTTTCCGCTTCCTTGGGAAGTATTAGATTAGTTTCAAGTTAGTATAGTGCAATGTTTCAAGCTCGAAGTTTGTAGTTCATAATTCTATATCCGTAGCTCTTTGTTCGTGGTTCCCTAACCACCTCCTTGCCTCGCATGTTTTCCCTTTGTTTTGGATTACTGCCTTTGGATTACTGACTTTTGGATTACTGCCTGGATTATGGTTTGTTTTTGTTTTTTTGTGGATTCCTATATTTTTGAATAAACTATTCCTAATCAACTGACGTTTCCCCTACGCATGCATCCTGACTTCCTCTTCCTACAGTTTACGTAACAGAATACTCCACCAAAACATGGATGCAGCGGGGAAAATTGGCGCACATTGCGGTTTGTGTTCTGAGCCGGCATATGACTCCATCGGCTTTCCGCAATGGATTTTTATTCATGCCCCGTAGGCGTTCGATGGATTCGCTGTATGGCCTCAATGTTTTTTGCTGTAGGCACACACATATTTTCTTAGTTTGGAGGACCCCAAGCCTGATGAGGAACAGTGGTTGGGGTTCCTCCTCTCCCATCTGGTGGGCTCCGCTCGCCAATGGGAGGAGCTTCACGTCGCCAGTGGATCCACGAAGCTCAATACAGTTTCGGGCTTTGTGGATCTACTGGTCCAGGTGTTCGGAAGCCCAGACTTCCAGCCCGACCTCAGGACCTTCTTGGGGAAGAATCGTCTGGGCGACCGACCATGCGTGTCTTTCCTCGAGCACTATGAGAGGGAGCGGGCTAACAGGGCAGCCTGCACCTCTCAACACCTGACCCAGAAGTGCGCCACTGAGGGATGCACCAGACCAGCCATTCTCCAGTGCCACACCTGCAGGAAACAGGGAGGAAGGAGCAGCTACTTCTGCTCACAAGCCTGTTTTAAGGGCAGCCGGCGGGTGCACAAACGGCTCCACAGGCGGGCAACTTCAGAGCTCCAGCCGGAGATCCAGCAAGCGGTCTCCTCAGCGGAGCTGCATCTGGAGGTTAACATGGCGACCTCCAGCCCTGAGCTCCAGCTGGAGGCCCAGCAGAAGGTCTCCTCAGAGGAGCTGCCCCTGGAGGTTAACGTGGCGACCTCCAGCCCCGAGCTCCAGCCGGAGGCCCAGCAGGAGGTCTCCTCAGAGGAGCTGCCCCTGGAGGTTAACGTGGCGACCTCCAGCCCCGAGCTCCAGCCGGAGGCCCAGCAGGAGGTCTCCACAGCGGAGCTGCCCCTGGAGGTTAATGTGGCGACCTCCAGCTCCGAGCTCCAGCCTGAGGCCCTGCAGGAGGTCTCCTCAGCGGAGCTGCATCTGGAGGTTAACATGGCGACCTCCAGTCCCGAGCTCCAGCCGGAGGCCCAGCAGGAGGTCTCCTCAGAGGAGCTGCATCTGGAGGTTAACGTGGCGACCTCCAACCCCGAGCTCCAGCCGGAGGCCCAGCAGGAAGTCTCCTCAGCGGAGCTGCCCCTGGAGGTTAATGTGGCAACCTCCAGCCTCGAGCTCCAGCCAGAGACCCAGCAGGAGGTTTTCCCAGCGGAGCTGCTCTTGGAGGTTCACGAGGAGACCTCCACTCCTTTCCAGTTCCTATCGGAGACCCAATTGGCGTGCTCTGTTCCAGTCCAGTTCCTGTCGGAGACCCAAGTGGGTTGCTCTCCTCCAGCCCAGTTCCTGTCGGAGACCCAAGTGAGGTGCTCTGCTCCAGCCCAGTTCCTGTCAGAGACCCAAGTGGGGTGCTCCGCTCCAGCCCAGTTCCTGTCGGAGACCCAAGTGGGGTGCTCCATTCCAGCCCAGTTCCTGTCGGAGACCCAAGGGGGGGTGCTCCACTCCTGTCCTGTTCCTGCCAGAGGTTCAAGAAGAAACCTCCTCTCCTGTCCTGCTTATACCGGAGGTCCACGAGGAGACCTCCCCCCAAGCCATGTTCCTGCCAGAGGTTCAATAAGAAACCTCCACTCCTGTCCTGCTCATGTCAGAGGTCCATGGGATGACCTCTTCTCAAGCCAAGTCTATGTCAGAGGTCCACGGGATGACCTCTTCCCAAGCCAAGTCCATGTCTGAGGTCCACGGGATGACCTCCTTTCCAAGTTCTAGCCCATGTTTTAGCGCAAAATTAAGTCCTAGTCCATGTCCAAGTCCATGTCCAGGTTCCAACCCTGTTCCTAGTCCAGTTTCCAACCCAGTTTCCAATGAAGTTTCCAGTCCAGTTTCCAACCCCGTTCCTGATTTAGTTGCCAGCTCTGTTTTTGATTTAATTTCTAGTGCTGTTTTTGCTTTCATTCTCAGTTCGGTTGCTGATTTAATTTGATAGTTAATTGATCTAACCTCGTTCTCTGTCCAGTTCTCTGTCCAGTTCTCTGTCCAGTACTCTGTCCTGTTCTCTATCCTGTCTCGAAGTCTGTCTCGAAGTCTGTTCCCAAGTCTGTCTCGAAGTCTGTTTCCAAGTCTGTCTCGAAGTCTGTTTCCAAGTCTGTCTCGAAGCCTGTTTCCAAGTCTGTCTCGAAGCCTGTTTCCAAGTCTGTCTCGAAGCCTGTCTCCCAATCTGTTTCCAAGTCTGTCTCGAAGCCTGTCTCCCGATCTGTTTCCAAGTCTGTCTCGAAGCCTGTCTCCCGATCTGTTTCCAAGTCTGTCTCAAAGCCTGTCTCCCGATCTGTTTCCAAGTCTGTCTCGAAGTCTGTCTCCCGATCTGTTTCCAAGTCTGTCTCTGATCCAGGTGCCAAATCTGACTCCAGTCCTGGTTCCAGGCCAAGCTTCAAGCTAGGCACCAAGTCAAGCTTCAAGGCAAGCTCCAAGCCTAGCACCAAGTCAAGCTCCAAGTCAAGCACGAGGTCAAGCATCACTCCAAGCTCCAAGTCAAGCACCAGGTCAAGCATCACTCCAAGCTCCAAGTCAAGCACCAGGTCAAACATCACTCCAAGTTCTCGACCCAGTTCTCGACCCAGTTCTCGACCCAGTTCTCGACCAAGTTCTCGACCAGGGCCGAAGGGACAACCCGACACGCTCTGCTCTGGTTTTGGGACACTGGACATCGCCAGCCTCAGGTCCTGGAGGGCAGAGGTTAGGATCCTGCCCAGTGGCCCAGGTCCGCCAAAGCGGCTAGAACTTGCGGCGCTTCGGGAGCCACGCCTTGGGGGGGGGAGGGGGCTCTGTTAGGTTCTCTCTTTCTCTCTCGCTACGAAGCTAGCATTCCAGTGCTATTCAGAAAAACCCTTCGGACTCATTCATGAACTGGTTTTGTTTACTTTGCCATGTGCTTATGTTTTTGTTCACGTCAGGTCTCCGCCCTCCCGTGTTCTACCATTTTTGTGGATTCCTATATTTTTGAATAAACTATTCCTAATCAACTGACGTTTCCCCTGCGCATGCATCCTGACTTCCTCTTCCTACAGTTTATGTAACAAGAGCAGAGTATTTTTGTGATTTTTTTTAAACAAAAGATCAAAAGGTTAAACAATAAAGACAATTTTTCACAACCTTCTTTGCTCATATTTACCAAGGGTGCCAGTATTAGTGGAGGGCACTGTATGTGTAATATGACATATATAAAAGCATTGTTTTCCGATGTGTTGAGTTTATTTACAACAGAAAACAAACAAACAAATCAATAAATAAACTATTACTATTAACTATTACCAATTAATCACAAAATGTTTTCCTTTTGGAAAGGAATTGGAATAATTTGCATGTATTAAGAAAATTAAAAAATGGTGAATACCAGCCCAGTCTTTCTTATTATTTTGAGTAAGGTAGTAGGTGGTTTGAAATGTAGATGGTGTCATCAGAATGACTGCAGCTGAGTGGGGAAATGATTTCTAAAAAGAATGTGGAGGAGGAAAAAGAGGAGGAGGAGCAGATGGATTTCCACACTGTCGTCACGGAATTTCTTTGCCTCCTCATGATGTGTCTTCATGCCGTTTCCTCACCGCAGGCCTGCTAGTGAGCCAAGGACAGTCCATATGGGTCGTTCTGTCAATTTTTCATGGTACAGAAACATATAGAGAAAACATACAATACAGTATTATGCAAGCTTTATTCTCTATTTTAACAACTAAAAACAACTAGTTTGATAGTTGGGAAAGTTAATATTTAATTATCCTTTATTATGCTCTTAGAAAAGCTGATATAGCTACATATCTAATGCATGAGGGGCCAGTGAGTTTGGACTCGAAGGGTCCATTAGTCAGTTTATTTTTGTCTTTGTTGAGTAAAATGTTATACAAGTGCAAACCCCTTAACAATCTCTTTCCCTGTGCTGAGTACAGGCTTGCTGTGGGCTCTCATCCCATTCTCAACTTTACTTCTGCAAGCTGCCCCAAAAAATGTGCTGATGCACAGGCCATCACAAATCCAATATCGCATACGTCGTATTTCAGTGCCTCTATCTCTGGGCCCTCAGTCCTTTTGTGTCAAATTGATTTGCAGAGACCTAGGGGCAATTTTCCTGTAGTGAAAGACATGCCGCACTTCGCTCTCACTCCTTTTTTTTTTTCTATTACAAAACTGTGTTAGCTTTTCCTCACTGTATCTCTAATTCTCTAATTCTGCATATTATCTTCTCTAAAGATTGTTTTATTTCTCTTGTTCTCCTTCAGGTTTATTTCTTTTCCTTCTATTCCTTTGTAGTCTGTTTTTCAGGTGTTTTGGGGCCCAAATCAGCAATGAAGATTATTTGATTGGCTTATAGATAAGAAAGTTTCTTCCTGCTTTTCTAAGTGCCTAATCAGAGAATTATTAATTATCTACTCCCACTGAATCATTGTTTACTGATGTTGGTTCACTACATCACAACACAGGCATCATCATTAATTGGTAGAGCAAGCATCTCTTTGAGCACTCATCCTAACAGTTAAGAAACAAACCTCAGCTTTCATTTAGTTGGCTTTGAGAAAAAAAAATGAAGAAATGAGTATCAATTAAACAGATATTTAACATTTTTGTAAGTTCATTGTTTACAGGTCATCCGCTTCCATATTAATTCTATTTTACATTTCATTGCTTACAGTTATTTTATCACACAAACATCATTTACACTGTCAGCCATGGAGCTAGCCTAATAATACCGTAGAAGGAGTAATACCTCCATGATGGCTTGACAGCACTGAAATGTAAAGTAAGATGGGTAGCTGAGGTGAACAACATTGTTGGATGAGAGTGTTGTGGTGGCCTGGCTGTCGGCCGTCTGAGTAGGCTGCTAGACAGATTGCCTTGGTGAGGAGGGCCTCTGCATGATAATAAGGGCTGGACCTGAGAGACCGGCCTCCTTCGCTCTCTTCAGGCATGTGGCATGATCTGTTCCAGGCTTAAAAACGATTCTGCTGATAGAAAAGTGGATTCCATCTATTTGAATCCTATAAGTATCTGTCTTTCGCTTTTCTCTCGCTCAGCCAGACGTGCTGGAAGCGGGTGGTTGAAACCCAAGCCCATAATGAGAAAGGGAACAGACTGGGTTTAAATGCGTGGCTGGAGCTGCAGAATGACTGTCTGGCAGCTGATTTGCCTGTTTAGCCATTCATTTAACAGACAGGAAAGAGAGAATGAGAGAGAAAAAGAAGAAAGAGATGTAATGAGATGTCAGGGTGACATTGCATCAATTAGGCCAATGGCAGGAATAAAAAGAGAGAGCGTGATTACAGAAGGGAGTGATTATACAGTTTTATGTAGATTCCTTTTTTCTTTCAACAACCAATTTGCACATCTTGTTGCAGCACTGTGTTCCTTTCTTCTTCAAAATACATCTAGATATATTGTAAAAAGACCAGGCAGCATTTCTCCAATCTTCAACAGTCCACATATATAAATAGCATGCTTAATAATTTTGCACAGACCCCTTATCTAATACTTTGTTAAAGCACCTTTTGCTTGTAATACAGCACTTTTGGTGTAAGAGTCCACCAACATAGTACATCTTGATTTGGCAATTTTATTCCACTTTCATTACAAAAATGCCCCAGATCTATCAAATTGCATGGGGATCTTTTGTGCACAGAGCTCTTCAAGTCATTCTGCAGGTTTTCAACAGGATTTATATCTGAGCTCTGACTGGGCCATTCCAAACGTTGATCCTCTTCTTCTGAAGCCATTCCTTTGTTTACTTGGATTTGTGCTTTGGGTTGTTATCGTGCTGAAAGGTGAAGTTTCTCCTCATCTTCAGCAGGTTTTGTGCCAAAATAGATTGGTATTTAGAGGTACCTTTCGGCAATCAGTTCCCGTATATGCTTTGCAAACCATGGCTCCAGCAATCAGATGAAACCAAGAAGATGTCAAGAAATTCCTGCAATAACAGCTGATCTATATTTGACATTAATGAGAATCACACTGATCAACCTACATCTCTTTTCTACTGCATGTTAGATGAATGTAATGGGTGTTTTCTTTTCTTTAATGAACCCAGTTAGCATTTTGACAGTGATGTCAAGGAAGTATTCATTACCTTGCCCTTTCTTACTTATTTGTAGTCCCTGTCATCCCCTGTCTTTCACCAGATCCTACCATTAGTTGTTAAAAATACATCAAAATGCGTTTGCCTTCAGACTAATACTTTTATCCAGGTTGAGGAACCTGTGAATAAGTGGACATGGACATATTCAGTAAGAAGGGCATGTCAGCATAGCACTGCTAAATCTCTACTTAATGTGCTAATAAGTGAAATCTGTTATGGATCAGCCAATGTATTCATATTCAACAACTACAGAGCCAGAACACATACAGTTAAACACCAAAAGTGATGATTGCTTTCAAACAAGATCTGTGGCTCTAGTGTACATTCCTAAACAAGACAAACTCATTACTCTAACCTGTAAAATCATGAAATCTGATTAATAGGCCTTCACTATGAAGGGAACATGGTAGATAAGTATTGGATTTGCATTTTCTATGGTAAAGGAAGCAGAAGTCTGTTAAAGTTCTATGTTTAGGAAACCTCAGGGTCATATTTTTTGGATGGAGGCCAAGTTCTGCCATATGAACTTAAAAGATGATTCTGTTTAATCTGCTGAATATGAGCCATCTTTTGTGTGATGCTCCATAAAAGAGCTTGGAGACCCACTGTCAGGCAATGTTTAAACCATTTTTGCTTGTATAACACTGCCTCCTGAATAATCAGCCTCAAATAATTATATCTAGAAATGGACATAGAGCCCTCTGTCACATTATTGATCTTGAGTTGTTCAGAGGCTGCTGTAATGTAATATCGCAATACAGGCGAGATAATAAGACTCGGCTCAGGTGCTGTGCCAAAAAGAGAACAGGGACACTTCAAGGGGATGAGCAATCTGACGAGTCTCTTTCTTCTGTCTCTCAGACATGCCTGGTCACCTTTGTGATCAGTTTCTAAATCCCTCCTCTGTCCTGGAAATATATCATGTGCACTAAAGATAAACTGCTACTCTGCCATCATATAGAGAAAGACTCATTCATAGGGACAGGTGGCTCAAAGCCCATATAAAAGCCATTCAACAAATGTTAATATTCATGAAGTCCTCATTCAAAACATGCAAAGAAATGCTGAAGAAAACATGTTTTAAATGATCTCTTTTCAGTGACCAACAATTTAAAAAACATTGCTACTGTATTTGACAGAACTAAGTTGATGTTCCAATGATTTGCTCACTGCCCCATTTAGCTTCACAAGCTATGTTTCCATCCACATATTTTTATGCGAACTTTGGGATATCACATACAGTGCTGATTTCTTCTGTTTTTGTGTATATCTCATACTAAATAGTTTTAGATCTTCAAACGAAAGGCAACATAAAACAAAGGCAACCTCAGTAAACACACAACACAGTTTTTTTTTATTATTGAAGCAAAAAAGTTATCCAATGCCTATAACCAATGTGAAAAACGAATTGCCCCTTTTAGCTTAAAATCTGGTTGTGGTCACTGTGGTCCTTTGGAGTCATAGAGCATTTGAAATAGTTTTGTAACCCTTCCCAGACTGATGTATTTCAATATCTTCCTCATCATTTCTGGAATTTCTTTCAACTTTGGCATAGTGTGTTACTGCGTAAGACAGGAAAAAGTTCTATTTAAGTGTTGATTGAACAGGGTTTGCAGTAATCAGTCCTGGTTGTGTCTAGTCCAGCTGAATCCCATTATGAATGCAGTTTCATAGATTTGGGGAATTAGTAACTACGGGGGCAAATACATTTTCACACAGGCCCAGTTGGTATTAGATAACTTTTTTGCTTCAATAAATAACATTTAAAAACTGTATTTGGTGTTTACTCAGGTTGCTTTTGTTTTATCTTAAATTTTGTTTTAATTTCTGAAACAATTTAGTATGAGATATACACAAAAACAGAAGAAATCAGGATGGGGCAAATACTTTTTCACAGCACTGGATGGAAACACCAAATGTGAATAAAATCTCCAAAATGCACATAAAAAATGTATGCACTCAATTGAGGCGGATCATTTTTTTCATTCGATAAAAAGACGAGCATAAACTACAATGGAAACATATTTACTGGATACATTCCTCGATGCACATCAAAATAGTCATGTGACTTTGCCTCTACAAATCATGTGATTGGATAATCAGCCTAGAAAAAAACTGGGGCGCAGTGGGTTGAGATCCAGCGGACCACTCTCATTGCACAGCAACTCAAATGTTGTTTTTGTCATTCTGAAATGCCTGAGCCAAAGTCTGTCATCAAAATGATTTGGTATAATTACCTCCCAGAACTGTCTCCCATGATTCCGTTCCCAAATATAAGGCATCCACCTCCGATCGCAAGATAACATGTGGTTTGTGATAGCATTTCATCTGTGTGCTCTGAAGCACAAGTAATTTATTATATTGGAAAAAAGAGCCACAGTTGCTTCACTGGTTGCAATAACTTCCATTGGTATTGATACTTTGTGCCAGTTTCCTTGGAAGTGATGATTTTGTTCTCTTGAACAAATGGGATGGAAATGGTGCTTTATTCGGATGCAGTATGCAATATCCCAATTTTTCCCAATTTTTCCCAATTTGGATGGAAACATAGCTACATAGTTATTATTGCACCTAGTGGTCAAAACTGGAAACTGCAACAAATTCTAATAGAGCCCCATTAAGGGAGGAATCTTGCTGCCCCATGCTCATTCTATGAACATTTTCAGTGGAGGCGGAGCAGCTGACAAGGCAGTTAATGACAGGGTTGGCAGGGTAGCAGTTTTTTACACCAAATTCGGTTTGTTTAAAAATACTCTGTTTACACCAAGATCTTGTTTTACAGAAAATAATCAGAACAAATAATCAGAATCTAATAAATTTCCGCAAAGGTAAAGTGCAGACAGGGTGCCTGTGGGATGGCAAGCGATTTCTATATGTTGATTGGGAGAGGGAAAGAGGGATTTGCCATGCAGTGGCTGAGAAAAAGAAGAAAAATGTATCTTCCTTTTCCAAGGGTTAAATTTTCAGGTCTAGTTTCAGGTCTTTTTTGTGGTTTTTGAGATGTAGTTTTGCTGAAACAAGTTTTATTTCTAAAACCGCTCAAAATGATCTGCTAGACTGTATGTATGCTGGATGACTGTATGTTATCAACAATCAAGTGCTTATTATGGGGTTACGCTAATAATTCACTGGATAGCCTTTCAACTTAATTTAATTTGAGACTATCTTGTTATTAATGTTGTCCTGCCCCGCCAAAATCTATCATGAGTCGCAGCTGGAGAAAGGCCAACATTTTTGGAAAAGGTCGGGGTTTAAAATTAGCAACACACATTTTCAGCAAAAGTGAATTAGAAAATAAGCTGGTTAATATTTAATGTAAGTGATTACTTATACACATTGGCCGGCTAAATGTATGGCTTTAATTAGGTGGGTGGATTTAAAGAGCTGTCATGCTAATGTTCCTGGTGGGCCAGAAGACAGGCAGTAGTATTATTGGGGCTATTGATTTAGGAACGTTATCTAAAAAGTGAAGCGGTGGCTGCGCATTTAGAGATTCTGTTACCGCAACAGAGTAGTTAAAGGCCATCTGACCATCTGATGTTAGCAAATGAGAGTATGGATTATTTGTACTCACAGCAGTGTTTCCAGTAGATGAATAATGAGTAAGAATACGACTGGAGTGTTTGACCTTTCAAGGCTGTATGTATCAGCATATATGGAAAGCGCTTATACACTCTTTTCCTCTTCCACTGAAGAGGACTTCAGATCACACTACAGTATATTCACATAACTACATTACAGTGGGTGTTATGTGAAGAATATGCTACCGGGCTCTCCAACTTGCAGATCTCTTTTGGCGGTTTCCTCCCATCCACCCACTGTTCAATGTGGACCCTGGGAGACTAGCAAAATATGTCCTTCAGTATGATAATACACCTTGTTTTTTTCTGCTAGCACCTCTTTTTCTTAGACAAGTAATTACTACATTGTGCTACAAAATAAAAGATTTGAATCTTCATGGTGTGATTAAACTAACACCATGAAGTCAACTTTGATGAAACATTACAAATGATTAATATCAGGGTGAGGAGCATTTCGTACAACTTCAATGGCGTAATATTGAGTAAAACTCACATAAATCTTACAAATATTATGCGGAAATTGGTTTGGTGGGTATCTTATTTTGTATCTTATTCTGCATTGAATAAATGCACCATAGCGCAACTAGTTCCTCTGTCCCTCATCATTTGATTTCATACATGTTTGAGCAAGCTGTGAAAGTGTTCCAGATTTTTTTTTAAATCACGTACATGAAGACTTGTGCACTGTGGTTCCCCAGTTATCTTTCAGTTACTCTAGGAAATTGTTCTGCTTTTTCTTAAAGGATGGAGGAACATTTTAACAAAGACTAAGCCATGCCTTATTTATAGTCCTGGCCAATCACACTTGCACCATCCACAGTCATAAAACATTCATGGAAAGTCTCTGCAGCATGAACCAGGGTGCTTGATACAGTACAAATGCATTTATTTATAGATGAAAATTTTAGTTTGCATTATGATACTTTGACACCCTGGTCTCATGGAGAACGGATTTAGCTTTAGCATATTGATATATAATTATTTGATGAATCATTAATGAATGTAGAGTTTGAAGACAGCCGTGAACAATATTTTTTTGTTTGTTTTTTTGTTTTTTTGTTTTAATCTGATCCTGTAAATACAAAGCAACTATATTGTTGGGCCAACAGGGAAAAAAAGTACATTTTAAGTACATTCAATGTTTTGTTTCATCACAATAAATTTATAATAGCAGGAAGGTCTTCTAACAATCTAAAAAATGCTATACAGAGTGCCTCCAGAAGTATTTACCCCCCAGTGATTACTTCTATTTTTGTTGTATTACAACATCAAATGACTCTCTACAGAAATAAAATAAAGTAAATAAAGTATGTGGATATCTCAGAATTATTTAAAATATATGAAGTCCAAAACCTGCATAATCGAGAGCTCACACTTTATATGTTAAACAGGGTACACATGTTAATTTTAAATCCACCTGTGTCCAATCATATGCTTGCAATACAATACAATAAATATCTCTGATTTTGAGAGGTCTCACAGCTAAAATGGCAAGTCAGGTCACTCCTGCTGTCATGAAGACCAAGGAACTGCCCATGAAGCTTTAAGTTTTATGAAGTTGTTAGGAGGAAAAAGTTGGAGAAGACATCAGCAAAGCTTCGAACCTTCTTAGGATCATTGTGAAATCCATTATAACAAAGTGGGAAAAATATGGCACAACCCAGACTCTACCAAGATCAGGCCAAACTGAGTACTCTGGCAAGAAGGGCAATTGTCAGAGAAGTGTCCGAACGTCCACCTACAACACTGTAGGGGTTACAGGGCTCACTGGCTGAAATAGGAGAACTGTGCAGACCTCAACAATGGCATCAGCACTTCACAGATCCAGCCTCTATGGCAGAAGGAAGCCACTTCTGAGAAAGGCCACGCTAGAAAATTTGAGAGCTTTTTTTGTGAAAAAAGATTTTGTGGTCTGATGAGACAAAAGTTGAGTGATTTGGTCTAAAGCCAAACTATAATGTTTAGCGCAAAACCAAATACAACCCAACACCCAGGTAACACCATTCCTGTGATCAAGGATGGTGGTGGTAGCATCATGCTCTGGGTTTAAGGAACTGGAAAGCCTTTTTGCCATCAGGGAAAATGGATGCAGCCAAATACAAGCAAATTGTTGAGGAGAACCTGTTCCAGTCAGCCATACATGCACTCAGGGTGCAAATACTGTATATGTTCCTACAGGACAATGAGCCAAAGCACTGGGCAACTACAAAGGAATGACTTGGGGAGGGAAAAAGGGTTCATGTTTTGGAATGGCCAAGTCATCAAGTCAAATTTGCATTGAGGAATGGAATAAAATGCCAAAGTCAAAATGTGCAAAGTTCATATGACACATCTGGGACAACTCACATCTGTAATTGCTGCAAACGGACAATTTACACTGAGGGGGTGAATATTTATCAATTAAGCAGTTTTTAGATTTTGAAAACTTATTTTCAAGTAATTCTGAGGACATCTAAATATTTTATTTCATTTTATTTCCATAGAGAGTCTTTTTATTGCAGAAGGGGGGAAAACATCATGATATGCTTAAATCTAATGTTGCAATACAGCAAAAAGAGAAATAATCACTGGGGAGTGAATTCTTTCTGGAGGCACTGCAAATAAAATCCATAAAGCTGTTAGTTACAGCTACAGTGCATAGGCTTTTTGTGTTAGAAATAGAAAAGGCATATTGTGTGGAAAAATCATGCTGGAAGGAACAATGCAGAACAGAGCTAAAGGTAAGACAAAATTTGTTTTATTTTCAGCTTTTGTAAGATGGATTATAGTATTTATTTTGTGTGGTATGAAAATAGCCAGGGTACAGTATGTTATAGCTTGGTACAGCCCCTATTTGCATGAACATGGAAGACTAGATCAGGTAGTTAAATACCTAACTAGATAATCTAGCTGCCTAGCTAGCTACAATAAATAATAAGTAAATAATAAGTAAAACAGTTTAAAGTTAATAACTAGACTAGTTTTAAAAAGACCAGTATTGTTTATGGTGAGAAAATATAATTTTTATTCATGACTTTTGTAAAAATATTGACTATAGTATGATTTGGCTGGCTAGTCATATTCCTCATATTTTGTAATAACTGTGTTGTCAGTCATTGAAAATAAGTCATTCAACTTTGAAAAGATGTCTATTATGATGCAATAAAAACTTGTTTTGAACCTTGTAAAGATGTACTGTCTAGTGGATGTTAAGACAATGTCTAATGAAGACATCATAAAAACTCTTGTTCAGGCTACACAGTGTCAATCTTTTGAACGTCATGCAAAAACATTTATACCACAGGACTGTTGCATTCTCGAATTCGATTGTTCCAAAGGTTTTAATAAATTTTCTGTAACAGCAGCTCTGGCATTACTTCTGAGTGCCATTCAAATCACAAATTTATATTAACGCTCTTGTTTTAATATGTTATTGTCTCTATATTAAACATTAATTTACACATACGACCGCAATTCCAAAAAAGTTGGGACACTGTGTAAAATGTAAATAAAAAACAATGCAATGATTTGCAAAGCTCATAAACCCATATGTTATTCACAATAGAACATAGAAAACATATCAAATTGTATCAAATAAACTGAGGAAATGTACCATTTTAAGAAAAAAATATGGTAATTTTGAATTTGATGTCCACAACACGTCTCAGAAAAGTTGGGACAGGGGCAACAACAGGCTGGAAAAGTAACTGTTACTAAAAGTAACATGATTGGGTATAAAAAGGGTATCTTAGAGAGTCAGAGTCTCTCAGAAGTGAAGATAGACAGAGGTTCACCAATCTGCGAAAAACTGCGTCTACAATTTGTGGAACAATTTCAGAATAATGTTCCTCAACGTGAAATTCTGAAGACTTTGAATATCTCATCATCTACAGTACATAATATCAGCAACTGACCTGTTGCCAGTTAACCTAATTAGTTGCAAAATGTTCCTCCAGCTGTTTCTTTTCAGTAACACTTACTTTTCCAGCCTTTTGTTGCCCCTGTCCCAACTTTTTTGAAATGTGTTGCGGACATCAAATTCAAAATTACCTTATATTTTTCTTAAAATGGTACATTTCCTCAGTTTAAACATTTGATATGTTTGCTATGTTCTATTGTGAATAAAATATGGGTTTATGAGATTTGCAAATCATTGCATTCTGTTTTTATTTACATTTTACACAGCGTCCCAACTTTTTTGGAATTGGGGTTGTGTGTATATGGTGAACAATCTACATAATCTAGGGCTAATTCATGAGTAAGAGCATTGTAACAGTCAGTAAGGTGTCTGCGGAACCATGACAAGCTAGATTATAACGTGAGTGAATTGTCTCATGGACATTCTACAACAATAAGTTAAAAAGCATGAGTCATTCATTAATAAATTAAATTCTGTAAAATTTGACAAATTGGTGACAAATTGGTGAGGAATAAGATACATAAAATACCTCAGAAATGTGTTATTTAAAGGACATCCTGGATGTGTCTTTGTTCTGTGGGGCTTAATTTTGCTAGCTAGTCAAGAGTAGGTAACTAATTCGTACTGTAGGTTATGTGCTTTTTATTATCTTATCTAGAATTATCACAGGATCACAGCAGGTTGGTGATGCACGGGCACTGCTGCTTGATCAGTGAGAGATAACTGGCTGGCAGTGAAAGAGAAACTCTTGTTGAGAGGTTCAGCTCTTTCAGTTGCCACTCAGTAACTGTGACAGTCAAATTAATGTACACAATAAAGTTATTTTATTCTCATAACACTTCTGTACTGCTGAGCAGTCGTGAGTACTTTATACATAATATAATAATGTCACTTCACCTTTAGTGTCATTACTGTTTAAGTATATATCATAGAATGTGGTTTGGAACACAGCCTTGAATTCTGTGTAAATGTGTGCACTCGCAGTCAGGAGATTAATGCACACATAGAGGAAGCGTACTGCACAAACCGTGTTATATGGTCACCTTCTGCGAGTAGCTTGCAGTAGCATTTTCTTATCAGAGAGGGCAAAAATCCAAAATCTTACATCCTGTAGCTTTAAATCTGTAAGGTTTGATTTTCTCGTTTAAGTGGTATACTATACACTAAGATGTATCATGTATTAAAGTAGAGGAGACAAATGCCACCTTGCCCAGTTCCCTAATAGGAAGCGCTAAGGGGGCCAGGATCTGCACTCTACTTTTCTTCTAACTCTGTGTCTCTGCTCTCCCTATTTTCTGCCAGACCAATTTGAACACTTCTACAAAAGGGCAAGTTCATACTGGACTCAACATCCAAGAAATTCTGATATGGTATTATTTTACTCTATATGCTGTTTTTGTGATGCAATAGACTCCTTTCAGAGGCACAGTATGATATATATCTCATTCACATTTTCTGACATTTGGCAACAGAAATTACAATAGTGATATAATGTATGTAAACTTTGACACAGTTGCTAACCTAGACCAATTTCGTGCTCAAAAATGGTACACAATGACACTTGTATGAACTCAGTGGGTACAGTGAGTACAATGCCATGAATGGAACATCACTCAGTATTACTGCAGCAAAACAAGCCTGGTGCAATGGCACCACTGGGTCTAATATCTGGAATCAAATATCTTACATGACTTGTTATTATTCCTTAGATAGTTTAAGCTATAGAACTCTACCACAGAGAATCTGTGCAGTTATGGCTACAAGCCATAAAGAGTTATGAGTCCAGGCTGATACATTTACACTGAGCCAATTTCAACACCCCCTGCTCTCCTGCAGCAGTAGTGATGGATGAGGAGGCTCTAAAGAGAGGGTCCTGGAGGTGGAGGGAGCCCACCTAGGAATAGACCAAGATATAAAACGTGGGCATATATGTGTAACATATATGATAAGACTATAGTTGTATATTTAATGTGTCGTTTGATTTCCTTTGATATGAAAATACAATAACCACAGAATATTTAAAAGGCAATGCATAAAGGATTTTTTAAAATTTTTTATGTCAGGACGTGCTGAGCATCAGTATCAGATTCATTCCATTCAATTCCACAGTGGCATGATATCAGATCCAGGAAAAACTCAATATGGACAGATTTGGGCCTACGAGTTATAGCTGGATGATTTCAGTTTCATCTTGCCAGCTGAGGTAACAAGAGTACTATCAAATAAAATCATTCTCTGCCAGTAAATAATAGTGAGAAAGCCTGTGTTGTTACATTGCCAGTCTGCTGGTGCAATCTCAGGATGTAGTGAAGGTCATGGATGCTATTTTGCACATTCTAATCTTGAGAAATGTAGATGTATATATGTATACGCAGTACTGACAGTCAGAAGCTGTGGCTATCTCGAATACGATATTTCTAGCCAACTAAGCCAGCCATCCATTTCTCTATCGTAGTGCCTGATGTGGCTTTGCTTTGCATGTAATCAAATTAAACATTGTAGTAAATAAAATTAAATCAATTTTGAAGTGACAGCCACAGCAAATATAAATAACAGCAAACACCAAAGCAGAGGAAATCTAATAACATGTCACAATACTATAAATTATTTGTCTGCTGTGTCTTTTGAATAAAACTACCACAACATAAAGTACAAACATTTCTTTTAAATAAAAAAGCTCATACTTAAATATTTAATACTCTCAGAGGTGACCTTAAAGTTATACCTGACTAAAATTCTCTTAAAATGGCAAATTATGTCGCATTTATATAATATACAATGTATGGAATGAAGAGGAAAATATTAAAATATTGCATACACATACACATGCGGTATGATCAGATCATGGTTGTGTTGTCCTGCCATTGCATGCATTTCAGAGAAATACTAAATAATGTATCATTTATTCCCAGTAAGAATCCATTTGCAGCATACTACATGTCTGGATGAGTAAAATTGGACCTGCTAACTGTACATTATTCATAAATAATGTAGCTGCTGCTTGCACTTTCTCAGAATGTCCACCCACCCAGTCACTTGCTGGCTCAGATGGACATACATCAGATATTCTTTCCATCATATGAGCACCAAAAAGGGCAGACAGACCTCAGGTGTTGTGAGCAGGGCAATCCATTCTAGCCTCTTTCCAATCACACTTTATAACAGTCCCACAGGGATGGTTGGCATCTCATCAGCCTGTTGTTACTGTGGGTTCTGATAATGAGTCAAATAATGAGGATGTCAGCCTCTTCAAATAAAAGTCTACTACGACTACTTACAGGATTTGATTATGAGAATAAATGATGAGCTGTTCACATATCTGACTCTGAAGAGCTGCTATCATATGCTCAATCATTGTGTTATAAGGAATTAATGTTCACAGCATGGAAGCTTTAAGAAAAGACTCAATTCATAAGTAGGTTAAATGCTATACAGTGCTTGGAAATGTGATATGAAATAGCAATGTTTACATTGTGTGCATAAAGAGTTACATATACTATATGACCAAAAGTATGTGGACATCTGATCATCACACCCATATGTGGGCCTTCCTCAAACTGTTGCCACAAAGTTGGAATCACACAACTGAACAGAATGTCTGTGTGTGCTGTAGCATTACAGTTTCCCTTTACTGGAACTAAGGGGCCCAAACATGTTCCAGCATGACAATGCCCCTGTGCACAAAGCGAAGTCCATGAAGACATGATTTGCCAAAGCTAGTATGGAAGAACCTGAGTGGTCTGCAACTCAACCCCACCGAACACCTTTGGGAGGAACTGGAACACTGACTGCACACCAGGCCTCCTTGCCCAACATCAGTGCCTGACCTCAGTGATGCTCTTCTGGCTGAATGGGCAAATCCCAACAGCCACACTCCAAATCCTAATGGAAAACCTTCCCAGAAGAGTGGAGGTTATTATAACAGCAAAGGGAGACTAAATCTGGAATGGGATGTTCAAAAAGCACATGTGGGTGTGATGGTCAGGTGTGCACAAACCTTTGGCCATACTTGGTATATTATTCATTCATCTTCAGTAACTTCTTTATCCTGGTCGGGGTTACAGTGGCTCTAGAGTCTCTCCCATGAACACTGGGCGTGATATGGGAATACACCCTGGATGGGATACCAGTTCACAACAGAACACCATTCACACACACTGGTTGGATGCTAACTGCATTTCATTGTCTCTGTACTCGTACTCTGATAATGACAATAAAGTTGAACCTAAACTATAGCATATTACTCTGCACTCTACTTCATGCTCCAGGTTTATTGACTAACTAGCTAGTAATCTGTTAACAGCTACATTACTAAGCATGTATAACTGGTGTTGAATGTCCAGGAGAAGTGCTAAAATATTAATATTTTACTTCATTTATTATTAAAGCTGTTACAGCTGGTAAACATTATTATTATTATTAATAGTCCCAAATATTACTTTTTTTTTTTTTAACCTCATAGAGATTCAAAATTGTCCTTAAAAAATAAAAAAAAGATTAAGGTTTGTTTCACATGTTTTGGATTTCAACTGTTTTTTCATATCCATTTCTTGCTTTATGTAAAATGTATCAAAATTATTTTAACTATAAGCCAATAGCAACAGTACTGTATGAATCATTCTTTGACATCACTTGGTGGGACATGTTTGTGCTTGTTTTTATGGAAATGCTTGAGCGAAATTCGCCAGTGACCACTGTGTCTCTTTAAATAAGCATCTCCAGACCATACTTAGAGCTGTGTCTATTCTCCTATTACTCTGCACAGTGCACTTATATATGCATCCCAGTGCAAAGCATGTCAGAGTGAATAAATGAGGGAAACAGCAGAGGTGAAGGAGGAAGTTGAGTGTAGAAAGTTAATCTATTTGGTATTAGTATCTGAATGAAAGTATAATAGGAATAAAAATTATTGTGTTCCTGTGTTCCTGTATCCTGTGATCTCAGTGATTTTGATTGTGAAATGGTTGTTGGACTAGAGTTTTATACATGGGGTGGCCAGGGGGTGGCCAAGGCTACTTCAGGGGGTCCATAGACCGTGACAGAAAATTAGTGTGTAACCCTAACCTGGTATCTAAGGAGCATGAATGAATCCTATGATTGCTGATTAGAGGTAGAAGTATTAATTCACTTAAGCAGGAGTTCTTCAGTGTGGCAGATAGTGTGGTCCAAAAGGGTTACTTCACTAGAATTCCATACTTTGAATACTCACTGTCTCTACCTCGGCACTGCAGCTCAATTTCTCTCTCTCTCTTGCTCGCTCGCTTGCTCGCTCTCGCTCGCTCCAGATGTCTGTCCGGACTACTGACGTTACCGGCATTGCATGGTTATGTGGCTAAGGCTAATAGTGCCCCAACTAACAATTAGTTTGTAGCGACAGTATTTTAACTCCAACTACCAAAATACTGCTGAAATGTCCGTGCATATTTACCGCAAACTCACTGGGTAATTCATTCAGATAGCTCCGGTCTCTTTTATCTGATTGACTGTCTGTTAATGGAGCCAAAGGTCTAACGTTAACTTACACAGCAACTCAACTTTCATAAAAGTTGTTCAGTAAACCTAAACCCGATGCTAAACCTTAAAACTTACTTCAAATACACTGATCAGCCATAACATT
The DNA here is from genome assembly GCA_023630585.1 of Cranoglanis bouderius. Lineage (NCBI taxonomy): Eukaryota > Metazoa > Chordata > Actinopteri > Siluriformes > Cranoglanididae > Cranoglanis > Cranoglanis bouderius. Next base: position 17,543,116 of record CM042543.1, on the reverse strand, counting down.
AAAAGCACTGAAAGGTGAAGTGAATAACATTGATGATTTCATTACAATGGCACTGTCAAGGGGTGGCATATATTAGGCAACATGTGAACAGTCAGTTCTCAAAGTTGATGTGTTGGAAGCAGGAAAAATGGGCAAGTGTAAGGATCTGAGCGACTTTGACAAGTGCCAAATTGTGAGGTCTAGACGAATGGGTCAGAGCATCTCCAAAACAGCAGGTCTTGTGGGGTGTTCCTGGTATGCAGTGGTTAGTACTTATCAAAAGTGGTCCAAGGACAACCAGTGAACCAGACATGGTCATGTGTGCCCAAGGCTCATTCATGCACATGGGGAGTGAAGGCTAGCTCGTTTGCTCCAATCCCACAGAAGAGCTACTGTAACACAAATTGGTGAAAAAGTGAGAGAAAGGTGTCAGAACATACAGTGCATCACAGCTTGGTGTGTATGTCCATGCTGACCCCTGTCCACTGCCTACAATGGGCACATGAGCATCAAAACTGGACCATGGAGCAGTGGAAGAAGATGGCCTAGTCTGATGAATCACGTTTTCTTCTACATCATGTGAATGGCTGGGTCATTTAACTGGAGACGCGATGGCACCAGGATGCAGTATGGGAAGAAGGCAAGCCGGGAAACAAAAAAAGTTCTGCTGAGAAACCTTGGGACCTGGCATTCATGTGGATGATACTTTGTCACATACCACCTAAACATTGTTTCAGACCAAGTACACCCCTTCATAGCAGTGGTGTTCCCTAATGGCAGTGGCCTCTTTCAGCAGGATAATGCACCCTGCCACACTGCACAAATTGTTTAGTATTGGTTTGAGGAACATGACAAATAGTTCAAGGTGATGACTTGGGCTCCAAATTCCCCAGATCTCAATCCAGTCGAGCATCTGTGGGATGTCCGATCCATGGAGGCCCCACCTCACAACTTACAGGACTTAAAGGATCTGCTAATGTCTTGGTGCCAGATACCACAGCACACCTTCAGAGGTCTTGTGGAGTCCATGCCTTGATGGGTCAGAGCTGTTTTGGCGGCACAAGGGGGACCAACACAATATAAGGCAGGTGGTTTTAATGTTATGGCTGATCGGTGTATGATGTATGAATCTCGAAAAGAGCTCATGGAGCTGTGGAAATATTCTCTCTTCTTCTTCTGTATGTCCTTCTTATTCTTATTCTTCTGTATCTTGCAACCAATGTTAATATTCTCTCTTTGTCATCCTCGATATGTAAAATGTGCTGCTCCGCCCCCGAACATCAAAATAAATGCTTCTTTCAACAAGAGGTGAAATGAGATATCAATCAGCATCAAAATGCCCATAGCAAATTAAATTTTGGGGTGGCACCGGGGATTGCCAATCAGATGTCAGGGGCTTGGTTTCATTGTTTCAGAAACTGCTGATCTCCTGGGATTTTCACACACAACAGTCTCTGGAGTTTTGTTGCACCAACATCCATGCCACAATCAAAGTCAGAGATCACACTTTTTCTTCATTCTGATGTTTGATGTGAACATTACCTGAAGCTCTTGTCCTATATCTGCATGATTTTTTTGCATTGCACTGCTGCCAGATGAATGGCTGATTGAATAACTGCATGAATGTGCAAGTGTACAGGTGTTCCTAATAAAGTGGATGGTGTGTGTGTGTGTGTGTGTGTGTGTGTGTGTGTGTGTGTGTGTGTGTGTGTGTGTGTGTGTGTGTGTGTGTGTGTGTGTGTGTGTGTACACACTGTTATTCACTATACGTTCAGAGGGGTCTATAAACTTCCATGCTTATGAATGGAAATTAGATATAGCCCTGTTGGAACTCTACATGCTCTTCACACAATCCGTCACCTACTTCACCAGCAGTAGAAGTCTGAGAACAGCCCACAGCACTGCTACACTGCTGCTCAGTACAGTTTAACCCATTAATCACTGATCTGGTGCCTCCTTCTCTCTCTTTACTGATTTCCTTTGGAACTACCAATTTAATTTAATCTAAGTATACCAGCTTTGGTTTATTTGATTTACCACTCATCTGGAAATATCCTGTACAGAATACTATACTATACTCTAAAATAATTCACATTCACATCGTCGCTTTTGTCTTTATAACAGCTGCTTTTATTGCTGATAATGCTGCCTTAGCTAAGACCATATTTTATTTACAGTCCATTTTAATTTCTAATAATACACACACTGTAACTGCACTGTTATTGTTTTTTTTTAATCTGTCAATAAGTTTCTATAATGCATTGTTGGCAACAATCCATAATATCCATAATGCTTTGATTCTCTTTTTTCTTGCTCTTTTTGGAACCTGGCTTAAAATAGTTTTCTCATATTTCCAACTGAACAGCAAGAGAACCAATGACAGAATCATATAACATGAGATTGTTACGCATATAAAAACACACCCTCATGCTAATTCACCAGGTCAGGGACTAAGAATAAGATCAAGCTAAAAGCATATTGGAGGAGGTTAGTACAACATGAAAGAAAACACACAAGACAAGGGATTTAAATTTTTTATTTTTTTTTTTAAATAGAAGTGTTTATTCAAGTGCTCAGTGAAGAGGTAGGTCTTCAGTCTTCAAGTTTGAAGACAGCGAGTAATTCACCTTTTCAGACAGCTAGGGGAAGTTCTTTCCACCACCTGGGTACCAAGACAGAGTAGAGTAATAATGCATGTCTTCCTTGTATCTTGAGGTGCAGTGGGTCCAGCTGAGCTGTGCTAGAGGCTCAAAGGGAGTATGGTGCAGAGCAGGGTGTGATAATGCCTTAACAAAGCTGGGTTCTGGTCCATTTCTGGCTTTATTGCAAAGCATCAGTGCTTTAAAACTGATGCAGGCAGATACAGAAAGCCAGCAGATGGAACTTGCAAGTCTCACAGCTGCATTCTGGCTGGGTTGCAAGGGTTAGATGGTGCACAGAGACAGACCTGCAAAAAAGGTTAGTGATCAAGAGGTCTGGGTTCAAGCCCCAGCACTGCCAAGCTGCCACTGTTGGTCCTTTGAGCAAGGCCCTTAACACTGTCTGCTCCAGGGGCGCTGTATCATGGCTGACCCTGTGCTCTGACCCCAACATCCTAACAAGCTGGAATATGTGAAGAAAAGAGTTTCACTGTGCTGTAATGTACATGTAACAAATAAAGGCTTCTTCTTCTTCTTCAAATGTTGACATGCTGGTCAGATTTTAAGTGTTACTCCGCTGCCCTCCAGTGGGAGTCTGTGGCATGGTGAAGAAGCTTTAAAGATGGATTTTATATACATGTAATGCTCAAATCAAAACATTTGTCAAATGGCATTTTATGTGTGTGTGTGTGTGTGTGTGTGTGTGTGTGTGTGTGTGTGTGTGTGTGTGTGTGTGTGTGTGTGTGTGTGTGTTTTATCTTGACAGTTTCACCAGAAAGAAGAATGTTAGATAAACCTATTTATGTTTTTCTTCTCATTTTAAACTGTCTCAAGAGGGACTTATCATTAAAGAAAGATCTGATACTGATTAGAGGTCGTTATGGAGTTTAAATACACAATAAGCATGTTTATATTAATTAATCACTTTTTGTTAAATACTAAAAACAGTAAGCCCTTTGCCATAACCTTTCCCAATTTTTCTTTAGAGAAAATAAAGTTAGTACAACCAGTTTTCTACCAGTGAGTAGAAAACTTGTTTCATACTGTTAATGTAAGAACTTTTCTGTCAGTCTGTCAGGATCTTGGATATTGCTGATAAATATAATCTCTCTAAATCATGGAATTATTTTTCAGTTTAGTATTTAGGTCGATGCCTAATATGTTTACTTAAGACCTTTAGGTTCTATACCCACTAAATAGCTTTGGTTAAGTAATCTGAAGGCTGTAGTAATACAGAAAGCTCTCTCTCTCTCTTGGGTTTAGTTCTCTTGTAAGAGTGAGAGAGAGAGGCAGCTTGTTTTCTGTGTACTGTGTCAAATTTCTGCACTGATACTGTATCAACATATTGTTTTCTGTTGTTTTCCTAGCAGCAACTCCTGTCCCTGATAGCAATCATATTTCCCAAAGCACACTTTTCCATCACCAGCATTCATATGCATAGGTGCTTCCAAAGTCTTTTGAAAGACTTTGTCTTTCCAGTCTTTTGATTAAAAAGTGTGAAGCCAGTTCATAGCCTGAAATTCAAGATACAAATGATCATTTGTACAAGTGCTGCAGTGGTCTAGAGAAAATTTCAAATCTAAGTGCAAACACAATACAAAAGGGAGTCACTGATAATATTCCCCCACTGAGAAGCCAGGACACTGAAGCAGGTTTAGACCTCAGAGAAGACATGCCAAGAAGTTGAAGACTTGAGTCTCCGTGCTACAGAGTTCTTTGATACATGGCATGGCAGGGTAAGAGTTTTGAATTTGATTCTTGTAGGGGTGTTACATGAGAACTTCAGGAGGTTATATACCACATAGGGAGCAGTATGTCATATCTCCGTAGAAGAAATATGACATATGAAGGCAAACCAGCAAGAAGGCCACTTGCAGTAGTCAAGTCTATACTGTAAATGACTAGGGCTTGTATAAGCAGTTGATTAGATTCTGTGGTCAGAAAATTTTGTATTGTATGGAAAAGAAATCTGCAGTAACTGGAAGTGGATTCAATGTGATTATAGAAGTAAGGCCCATCATCTAAAAATCACAGCACAGCTCTTAGTGTGTATTGAATGGACTGCGGGGGTATTGATGGTGATTGACAGGTCCAGCAGAAGCAAGTTCTCGCTAAACCTCACCATGTTGACGAGTATGATGAGAAGCAGGTGCGAGAGCATATCTCGATCCCCATGTAAGCAAGAGTGGAAATGAGGATCTGGTAATTCACAGTGTCAAAGATAGCAGACTCCCTGGCTTGTAAATCTTTTGTGATTGCAAGCAGGGCAGTCTCCATAGAATGCATAGCCTTGTGACCAGACAGGTTATCATCCAGAAGAGTTAGCTAAAGATATGAGGAAAGCTCTGCAAGAACTGCACATTCCAGGATTTTGAATAGAAATGGAAACAGCGAAACAACTAATGACCATAGATTTTGGTAGAGCAGGACAACAGTAATAATGACATAGCCTCAAACAAAATTAAGTTTAGAGGCTATCACATTTGACAAATGCTATAAGCTGATATCTAGTGAATTTTTAGAGTAACCCTACAGAGTATTTTTAAGGCCAATTTGGCATAAAAACCATGACCCTGGCAACCTTAATGGTTCTGTCCACTGCTCCTCATCCAGTGAAAATGCTGATCAAATGAGCATGGGGCGAGCGTGGGCTTCTGTTAGAGCTTGTTATTTTTGACCACTAGGTGCAATACTAACTCTATAAATCTAAATGGGGCAGCAAGCACACTGCCCCTCTATTGTACAACATCTAGAAAGGCGACCAAATCAAAAGAACATCGACTTACATCAGTCAAACAGCAACATTTTTAAATCACTGGTCATTCAGAAGAGGTATTTGAGGTATGGAGTTGTGAATGAAGATTAACATTTGTTGAATGGCTGATATACAGTATATGGTGCCCCACCAACCCTTATCGACAAGCTGCCACTGGGTTGTGCGTAGTTCTCTTAAGGAGAACTGTGCAGTCACAAAAACTGAAGGACACAGACTGCTTGTTAGATATGCATTGATCATAGCTGTCACTCACAATGTAAGGTCACTTCAGATAGGATGGTATTGGATTAAGGAAGCAGGTCATCAGCCGATTTTGTCCATTAGCATCACCACTTCTTTTTCAGCATCAAATGTGTGGCATGTCAGACTCACATTGTGAATATGGGTTCAATCCCCAAAAGATGGATCACTAAAGGATGCCTGAATACCAGTGAAGGAAGTTAGAGAACGATTTACATGGTTCAAAGAATTCATTAATTTTAGAATAAAATAAGGCAGTCTTAGCAGTAGCAGCAGATACTGGAGCGGTGTTGAGGATCAGTAGAAGAGAAATAACAGTGGAAGAGAAAATGACACAAAGAAATGTGTAATACATGAAAGGGAGTTACTGTGAGTTCTTGGTGAAGAGGGTGTTAGGGGTCTTGCCTGATTTATGGGTTGATACTGAGTGATTAAGGTTGAAGGATCTAAGATGATGGATGAAGGTGGACATAGTGCCAACGGATCAAGCAGGGCAGGAGGGGTCATCCTCTGCAAATTCAGAGAGAATTAACCTTGTCTGTGAAGTTATCAAGAGGACATGGAAGCCTGTAGACCACAATGATATGTAGTGTTCAAGGTTTCCAAACAATAATGACATGAAACAGCATAATTCAAGACTGGAAGTGTAGGCTGAGATGAAGTCAGCTTTATGCACCGCTGAGTGTCAGTCAGAGGTCTCCAGCATTGAGGTGCTCCACAGCTGCAGATCTGAGAGAAGAGATAAAATGGGCGAGGCCACATCTGTGCATAGAGACCCATCAGGATTATAATTCTCCAGAAACACATGTTTAACAGATATGAAAATCAAGTTTGACAGGGTGACAGGGTGATGTGCTTTCTCATTGTCCTTCCTCCCATTTCCATGCATTTGAATTCCAGGCCATAACACAAAAAAAGTTTCTTTTTGTTTTGTTTTGTTTTGTTTTCACTAAAAAGTATTACAGTAATACTTTTTGTGACACCAGGGGGAAGCAACTTTCCATTTTATTTTGGTTGGCATTTGCACATCAGTTTTCTTTTCTTATTGAAATAAACAACAAAGAACTGAGTTTTTCTCTGAATGTTTAATTAGAATAGTAATACAGAATACACTTTATGAGTGTTTATGGCTGTATGTGTTGGATAAGAATTATTTATCTCAAATCTCAAGCCCTTTCAATTTCAAGATGTTATGCTGCTGTGTCCTTAGGAACTATATACTGTAGGAACTGTATACAGCAGTAGGTCCATTATGCACTTCAGTAACCTCTTTTGTTCACATCCACCCTACAGCCGGTAGCCTGCTACATCCATCAGTTGTAGCCAAATCTTTGGGGAACCATACAACTCCTGTGAGTCAGGAAAATTTCAACAGCATTTCTATCATTTGCACTGTGAGCTCTTAATGGACAGACTCAGGTGTAATTTGAATAACATGGGGGTGTATGAATTCCACCTTCTTAAACACACCTTTGTGAGGCACAACTTTCATAATGATGTAATTTCAGTCTGATTATAGTCATGATTATAGGATAGGCACTGTTTAAATGGACAAATGCTTGGTAAATGTGTGGTTGCTTATACTATGATTGCTGTTATGAGTCACTGATGCTCTCTGCAGGACACTGTTAGTGTTGGTGGATTAGGCACTGTGCAGCCAACAATGTAAGAAATAGTAACTTATACTACATATTTTAAAATAGCTAACTACTTTAGGGAAAACAATAATTATAGATAATCATTTCTCTTAAATGAGACAAAGAGTAACAAACAGTAAGCCACAAAGCACATTCATGTTAAGACTATGGGTAAGAGGAAGAAAACATTTGCCCTCTGAAGCCTAGAAACCATTTATATGTATAAATGGTTATTAAGCTTATATATTTATATATTACATTATAACCATACGATATATATATATATATATAATTTAATGAACTAAAAATGATCATGTGCTACACAGCTTTGAGAAATGTAATGGCAGAGAGAAAATTTGCCTAAGCCTGAGGGATTAGTTTATCACTGTGTGAAGTAGACTGGAATTTCATAAAAAGCAAAACCAGGGTTTGCTTACACTCAGTGGGTTGCCAGAGGACAGGGTGGCCATTGAGAATTGAACTGGCTTCTCTCAGAAATACATGGCTGAGTACTAAGGCTATACCTAGACGTTTGAGGATTTTCATAATATGACCTGTGTTATGAATGCAGATCTGAAATATGGCACTCTGAACGCAAATTGGAAGATGTATAAGGCTAGCATGCTACCATGTTTTCATTGACTATGCGTTTAAAATAAAAATAATTTAAAAAAATAAAAAAAATTATCCTAAGACAAAAGCCTTTGTGTAATACTATATCAAGTCTCAAAAATATTTTGATATTTTTGTTTCTTTATAATAGAATATTATGAATTATGAAGAATATCCGATTTTATACCATGATTACTCAACCAGGAATGTCATATTGTTCCAGCGGCTTCTTTTACTGAGTAGTGGTGATGGTGAACCACTTTTCACCTAAAATATGTAGTGAATTAGGACAGTGACTCTTCATTCATGCAATTTATGACTAAGCAAAACATTTCTTACACAACAATACAGTCAGTATTAAATGCTGACAATTAATAAATCAATTTCCAGTAGTTGCCAAAGTCAATAAAGCTGCCTGGTGGTGTAAGAAATCCAACGCTTATATAGCCTTGAGAGTTAAAATATTCTTATAATATCCTTGAGAAACAGACTAGAATGCAATTTCCTATTGGCAGCAAACCTAACTCTGTTCTTTGGTATAGAAAGGTTTGTTTGAACTTAAATGTACTCGGCTGAGTTTCCCAAAAGCATCACCCAGATAAGATTATCTTAATCTTATCTTAAGTGAGAGAGTGTTCAATGTGATACTCGCTCTACCATTTAACAATGATCTTTATTCCACAATGCAGATTTGGTAAAAGTCCACACCTTACAATTATACACATTTACATATAGTTAATATTCAACTAAGCTTGGCTTCTTGCGCCTGATCAAAAGCAACTGAAAACTGAGTATGTATGCATGTAAATTATTTCATAATTTTAGATTTAATTCAAAACTGCACTATATTTTGTGAAACAAAGCACGATTTGTCATCATCTAAAAAAGGAGGGGGTTCATTTTGTCTGTTTTATAGTTCAACAAAGTGAGTGCAGAGTTGTAAAGAGTAGGCAGGCCAAACATGTCTTAGAGAGGGGAGGCTTTCATTGCTGTCCAGCATTGTTCATTGCCTTTAACCCAAACCCTTTTTATGATCAGCAAACATCTGGATGGGATGAGGGCTTTGAAATATGAGGCCTGAATAACCATATCTGCTCCTGACATCTCCACACGTTAGCATTATTGCTTCTGTTCTTGCTAATAAAAAGACAGTTGTACAATTTGGAAAGGTGATTTTAACTGCATGCTGGATGTGATATCAGTCACATTTCTCTGAGATTTACTGCTTTACACCTGTGTCCTGTCCATTTATGTCACTATAAATAAGAAATGTTGTTGTTGAATACACCACATTTTCTGTTATTTACGATGAGTTTGGTTTGAACACTGAGGGACACATAATATTTATTTTGGAGGTTGCAAGATGTATCATGGGTTTTTTATTGTCTAACATTAGCCCACTTACACTAGTATACTAACACACACCAAATCATTTGTCTAATCAGCTATTTATTTTTCTTTTCAACATTTACCTATTGTCTATTAAAGCTTGACATATTCAGGAAAACCATAACTTGCTACTGTATAGCTACAGCCTATGTGCAAAAGTTTGCAAACTCTTGCTCAAAGTCATTTTCTGTGAGTTAAGTCTTACAAATGTTTCTTCCAATGTAGTCTCTCACCCATTTTCTTTTGTATCCCCCACCCTTTACTAGTGTCATTGTGTCTGTGTTTTTTTTCCACTTTAAATGATTATATGGCTTTCACTGCTGGAACACTTATCTCTAGTCACATTAAGCTTAACATGGTTTATTGTAATGACTGTTTTAAGTCATTACACACCTTTATGAGGCACATTCAAATAAACTAAGAGCATGCTTACAGGAACATGCTAACAGGGATGCAAATGTTGTTTTTGCTAATAAAGGTGACGGGGACTTATGGGTTTTAATTCCTTTTCATGCAAACTTTTGTGCTCAACTGTAAATGTGATTTTAAGGTTTAATGACTCAGCACTGAACTTTGCTAGTGAAATATTTGTTGTCAGTGGTCATGACTCTGGTCTGACTGTGCTCTCTGGCCACCAGTTTGCCCATTCTCGTAATGTTTACCAAATAGTAGTCAAACACTTGGCAACTAAAACAATTACATTATTTTAGTGTGCATTGATTAAGCAAAGGGAAATGGAAACATTTGTTAACCCTCTATCTAAATTTGTATCTAAATTTTGGTGGGAACAAATCAGTGGCTCCATAACATTGCAGAGGGCAGCAAATCTTACTTCCTTTTGAAATCAAAATAGAATTTAGTTCTTGTATAGTCATCAAAATTTTTGATGTCTTTATATTAGCTTTAAAAAAAAAAAAAAAGCATAATTCTTTGAGGTTTCAGGCCACAAACACACAAGTGGTTTCAGCTGGACTCTGCAGCCAAGAAAAACTCAATTTAAGATCTCCTTGAACTTTCTGTTCTTCTTAAGTTGACCAAAAACGGGTTAACATGCCAAAACAAAGGAGGCTGCCAAAGCAAACAAACACTTGTTTTTCAGCACTGACTTGCGTTTTATGTGAAGTGGTGGGATCTTGGCAGCTCAAGTCATAGTTGTCTGTAAATAATGCATGAATATACATCTACATGTATATGTGCCAAAACTAACTGTACATATGACATACATTTTAGATTAAAAATAAAATACATTTGCTTGAAGCTGATAAAAATTGAGATGAATAGAAATTTCCTTGAATCCGCCTACTTAGCACTGACAAAGTGAGACAGTTCCACTAGATACTTTGTAGGCTCTTGATTCCTTTGGAAATAATTTGTGATATTTCCCAGCTGGTATATTGTACATCTGCAGATCTGGTCTTTATGTCCACTCTAGAAGCAGCCTGACACACTGTGGATATCCCAGTCAGCCTCTTACTGCTCCATATACAGTACAATTAATTTTGTTTTACACAGTGGACATTTACAAGAATTCACATATACATTAAGATAAAGGAGAAAAAAAAAAACCTAGTCAGCTTTTAGTAATAGAAGCAGGTTTATTGGTTGCAGCTGTTTCTGTAAAATAGTATGTGCTGGTTATAATTGCTACAAACTGCTCATGTAATCAAGCCAGGAGACATAAGCAAATGATTGAGAGCATAATTACAGATGTTTATCACTCTGATATGTGATTAGTATTATGCTCACAGATTAGTTTGCAACCAGAGTTAAATTTACCAAAAAAAAAAAAAAAAAACAACAAAAAAATCCACATAAATAATAGAACATAAAACATTAATAATGTTTTTTTTTTTTTTTAAATAACTAAATATGTAAACATATTAGGTGCGGAATATTTGATATGAAAGTAAACAGTACATCTGCTCTGTAAAAACATTTTAGTAATAGGAAAAACCTGGTTTGTTTAGGGCCAGAAGTCATACTTATCCTGAGTATGGCCTGAATAATAAAACATTACTGTGTCTGTGACATAAGTCTGTGAGAAAAAAAAGGTTTAAAAAAAAAAAGAAAGAAAGAAAGAAAAAGTGAGCATACAAGACAAAGGACAACTTGCATGGCATAGAACAAATGATTTGTTTTTGATATGAATCTTTGGTGACAGAAAATAAAAAGCTGTAGAAGGAGTAGTATTTAAAAATTTTAAAGCATTTTTAAGTTGGACAGTAACAATTCACAATGCCAGCAAGTAGCAAGTGAAAAGCAAGTGTGAGATGGGAATGTCAGTGACGACGTGAATGCCACTGGTGGGGGGAGAAGGAGAAAAAGAAGAGCGACAGCCTACAAACATAAGTGCAGTTGCTCTTCTAGTTAAGGAGGCATTTCCTTTAGTGTCTGCTTGTTTGTGCTCCCTCCCCCTCCTCACTGTTTATTCCACACAGAAAACAGCAGAGCAAAGACACACACCAATATACAGCCAGTACCAAACACCTGAAGCCACCATGTTTTCTTAAATGAGTGTCCTATTTGTTAGTGTTAATCTATTAAAACTGTCTGCTTACGGGCAAAAAAAAAAAACGGGGACTTGGGTTTAGTGGGACATCCTGTTGACCAAGCCCATTGGGTTATCTCTATACTGGAACTGGAGGCAGTCACGACACGCTATGGTCCCACTGCTGCCTCAGAAATGCAGCATGAGTAGCTGGGGATGTTACAAGGCATACTGAAAAGGGGAGGAGAGTCTTTGTGTCTCTGAACCATCAAAGGAAGCAGATGCTTAGCTTGCTGATGGCTTGATGGTAAGGATTATTCCTCTTTGTGAATGGGATATTATGACCTAGTTATCTTATTTGCCATTGTATCATCCTCTCACCCTCATCAACATCTGTCTCTCCAGCATCAGGGCCTGTCTGAAGTGAAAAAAAGCACAGGTCCAGGTGAGGGCCCCTGTTTGTCCCGCGACAGTGTTTCTTTTGAATCAAATCTGGAAGGCCGACTGAACTTATTGCACTTTAAACTGTAACAAATGCTAAAGTGGTGGAGGCTGTAGGCTTGGATTAGAGAGTGTGATATAGATTGTTAGATTAAGTCTGGAATGTTTTTTCAAGCCCCTGATGAGAACAAATGAGTTTTAATGGCCATCAACGTTTAACAATTCTGGTGCACAAGTGTTCTAATGAGGTCTATGAGGATATCTCAAAAATCTACAACACTCCATGCTTACTATTTAATTCTGCACTTCATCTAGGTAAGATGTTGAGTGATAAACTTGCACTGCTGTTCCAGATGTCCTTTGGACTTGTAGATATTTTGGGGTTTGACGTAAATACTGCTTAGTTTCATATTATGACATGGATTAATGCCACTTTTCTTTATTTTTCTCCTTTACCTTAAAGCTCAAACAAACATATCCAGATGCCAATAGTTCTTATCCATCTCGTGCTGGATCAACAGCTGTATTTCTAAGCCAGTTTATCTTGATGAAATGGTGAAATGCTGCTTAGCCAAATACCATTTGATGGTCAACTTATGCGCTTATAGTGTTGATGGTAAAGATTTATTGTCTTCCATGGCATTGATTGCTGAACCAGTGTGGTGGTATCAGCCTTACACTTTTGCAACAAGCTACAAAATGACAGAACACCTGTTCGTCAATAACCATGTTGCTTGGTCTAGCCGACACTTCCTCTCTGAGTCAAACATTTCTCCTAATAGCTGTATCACAGTCAAGCTATTTTGCAGTGGTGATGGATAGATGTAGGTGATGATGGAGAAATGGATTTTAGTGATATCGTATGACCGCAAGCAGACTTTGTGGAACACAAAATGCCTACACACAGTTATGTCTGTCTATTTCCAGAAGAATATATGGCATACATATTTTTACACACATGTTGCATTATCTTAAATAAACTTTCTATTAATCATTGTTAATCAAGATGATTAGAATAGTGAGAACAAGGGAATTGTCAGTGTATTCAAAATTTCAAGGATACAGGAGGCTGGAGTGACTTTTACATACTTTCAGGAGCATAATGATTTTCAGGCACAGTGATCTCATGAGAAATTGATACAGATTCAAACAAATGAGGGTGATGTCACTGGATTTCGATTGATTTCATATTAATGAAATAATACGAAACTGTACAAGGTACCTTTCTTCATTTTGTACCTTGTATTTTGTAAATAACCCTTAAACTTGACTTAAAAGTATAACTTTAACCTTCATATATTGTTGTATGACTTGAGTCTACAAACAGTTATACATTTGTGAATGTGACACCATGTTGGCCATAGACATTGGTTTAAAAGTAAAGAATTACAGGACTATTTCTTTGAGCAAGTCACTGCCTGTGTGATAAGTGCTTTCAGCTGAGTCATTACATTGACTGATAATGGAAGGATTGTCAAAACAGTGCAGACTTTATCCAGGGTAATTTGACTCTCTTCATCAAGGAGTAATGTGGTAACATGGTTATGACTAACACACGAGTCAATTATTTTAACAACACGCGCAAATAAACAAATGAAAGGAGAAGAGAGTATTTTGAGAGATTAAGGGGAATGTTGGTGGAAGGTTAAATTAATGAGTTTTGTGAATGAATCATTAAATTAGTGAGTCTTGTGAATGAATCATTGTCCTTTCCACCCCCACCTCCCCAACTCCACCAGAAAAACTCAATTTTTCAGTGTAAATGCAAGGTGCACCTGGCTTGGTACTGCATATCTCATGGGACTATGTCCCACTTTCTCATCGTCCATGACACAGCTGTTAGCCAGATGTTTTACTAATTTCCTACTACTGCTGAGTACAGAGTGTGGTCTCCAGGATAATCCAGCAGCTTGGAAGTTAGCCAGAAATCTACATCTACAATATAAAATAAAGGGATCATCAGAAACTGTTCCTGTGTTACTACTATGTTACAATAGTTCTTATAAGGAAGTACACAGAGCTTCAGGCATTAAAGGATCTGAGTGACAAATTGTTTAAATCATACTATAGCAGGCAGCCATGCAAAATCTGTTTTCCTGTGAGGTGATTTACGCTTATTCTTACTTAGATCATCTAATATGCACATTTTCTATACTACTAGCTTTCACAGGAGAAAGGGTTTTTAATGATCAGAAACAACATACAGCATCAAGAACACTTAACAGCCTTGTAAATCTGTTATTCCTCATACTGTATCTCATCTCCCCCCAATGCTGTAAATGCCCTCCATAGGGAGTTCCTGTTCCCTCTGCCAACCTCATGTTTACGGACAGCTTGTCCGGCAGCCCTCTGACCCACTCAGAGTGAGTGCACTGTGAAACAAATCTGTTTATGCTGATCATGGACAGCACCGCTGAGGTTCTAAGAAAGACCACTAACACAATTAGGCACACATAGATGTAGTTAAGATGGCTTTTCAGTAGGGTGGCATAGTGATTTTTTTTTTAATGTTAAAGGTTAGAAGGTCTTTATGTAGTCCCCATTAAGAGCACCGTCTATATCCAAAATCAACACAGGAAAAGTATTGGTCAGGGTTAGGCACAGGGACTTTTTTTTTAACCTAGTGGCAATCTGGGTTTATTCATTTTGGTGGGAATCTACAGGACCAGGACACTATAATAGAACTGCTTTTTTCCCCTTCTTTCTCCATGAGAAACTACGGGAGCTGTTGGACAGAGTCCACATAGTTCACAGCTCTACCTACATGTCAGGCTTGCATGCGTCTCACAGAAAGAGGGGTGCTCGAGTCATGTGATCAGGGTCTGGGGACCGCCATCCTTCCCATGGTGCTTGTGTTCCTTCACTTGACCCTAGGGAATGGGGAGGATGCAGAGGAACTGGGAGACCAAGATAGACAAAGATAGTGAGACAAGGAAGGGGGGAAGCTGGAAGAGAAACGAGTAGGGGTGTGTGGACGAGAAAGGGTAAAGGACGGCAAGGAGGAGGGATGGACGTACTGTGACGCCAAACCATGCTGACAGTTGACAAAGTGAGGAGAAAAAGAAGGAGGGTTGAGTAAGAGATACATCTGCTTCTCATCTGGTATGGGAAAATACCCAGATCATGAAGATTATTCTGGGATCTCTAGAATGGCCTCTCATTTTAGATTGGGATCTCATTGCCCTGTGTCTTCTATACCTACTACCACTTCCTTAATTAGCTGATGCTCAATTTAATGAACGCCCTTAGCTGTTTCTCTGCGTAGGGTTTGTGTGATTGTTGAATGTAACCGTTTGTTATTTTATTTACTCATTTGTTATTGCCGGTCGACGCAGAGGTGGTGTGGTTTGTGTGGATACAAGCTCATTTACTAACATTTCACAGCTGAAAGTAGGAATTAAATGTTTACTATACTCCAGAGAGCCGGTTTATAATATGAATGTCAACCTTTCACTTCCTCTCTTCAGTCTGTCAGCTTCATGAATGTACAGCATGTCTGATTACATCAAAATACAATGAGCAGTGCAATTGCACCATCTGTAAAATCTTTTAAGACTTTACTCTGCTGAGTGAAGTGGAGCCAGAGTAAGTGCACCTGAAGTAATGCCTGATCAAATAGAAATAAGTACATCATGTCCAAAGAGTCAAAAACAAAATGTCAGAGTCATACTTGCATAAGTATGTTCTCTTATTTTGGACCAATAATTTAGAAACTCCACCCTCATAGGACACACTCTGTATATCAATCCAAGCAGGGGTTACATACAACATAAATTGCAAAAGAATTCAACTGAAGTTTACATGCTTGAGGTTAAAAGTTCAAGTTTTGTTTGAAGCGTTGCATTCTCTGTTGTCCATTTGGATTGCCAAGATAGAGACATTTGTTTAATATTGTTTATTGACAGTCAGTTAATCAGTCAGTTCTTGATCTGTCCATTGTTGCTCTCTGACCCTGTCCTGTCGTTCACACACATTATCTGAATGATCTGAAGATTAAACCTTGTTGTATGATGCAAATTAAGCTCTTCTGTGATCAAACAGAGACTGAAGAAGTATGAGGCTGTTCATTTTGCAGTTGTCGATGCCCTAGAGCATGTCCTGTTTCCTTGATAAGACGGTTCATAATGAATCTGGAACCAAAGGCTCAGTCAATTGACTTCTCTGCTGTCGAACAGCACAGATTACAGGAAGCTCTGGTTGTTTGCTAATTACATTTGGGACCATAATGCAGTAATGAATTGTGAATAAGTGCCTTGCATAAGTATTCACCCTCTTAAACCTAGAATCGAAATGGACTTAATTGGAATGTTTACAATTTTATTTACTTAATATGTCTAACGGTTGAAGAAGCGGTCAAATTGTATAATTTAGGATTTTCACAGCAACAGTCAAATACTTATGTACTCACAACTTTTATGGGTTTTCTTTTTGTACATTTATATTTGCTTATATATTTGTACATATATTTATTCAAAAACTTCTGCAAGGCATTGTTAACTAATGTTAAAAGTTTTGTGACAAGGCCCTTTGGGCTCAGTCATTCATTTTAGTTTTTGCTTATCAGCCTGGTGAATCTCAGGGTTGAGCTTTGTTTTGTTTTGTTTAATTCAGTCTATGCTTCAGGGTCAATTCCCATGGACTTCCTTCACATCGTTAGATGGTAAGACGAAAAGGCAGGAGAGGGAGAATGAGGGAGTGAGAGAGATAGTGATTAGTGAGGAGAGGTAACTTTCAGGGAATCACTCTGAGATGAAGCCCGGTTCATTCTCACAATCCCAGACACACCATCCTGTGGCATCTCAATGCCTCATTTGTTTCCCTCGTTAATTGTCATGAAATATGATCATGTGATTGAAAAGTCTAATAAATGCAATATGGTCTTGCAATATGAATTCAAATTCGGATAAATGTGTGTAAGCTAACTCGTATGACATGCAGCAAATGGACAAGGTGAGGGCGAGGGCCAAGGCCAGCAGTCATAGCTTTTCTCACCAGTTTACATGAAAACTGACAGAATTTCTCTTCTGGCTGGACTAATGATAATCCATGGCAATAGCTATTAAAATCCACTAGCTGTTTTTTTTCTGCAGCTGTATTTACTAACAGGCTCAGATTACTGTTTATTCACTTCAGAGCATGTGTTCAAATCACCACATATGGATTTTCTAATAAGCCATGCATTATATTGTGTTTAATACAATTCCATTGCGAATGGCATCAGAACTTGGGCTATGTGGTTCTCTGGGATCTGCTCTTCCCCTGGCAGACATAGTGCCAGAGTGGTCATTCTAGGACAGAGTAAAATAACAAATAAACTGTATCAGACATAATCAAAGCCAGTGCTTGAGCAAGTGCACAGTGGCTCTGGAGCAACTGACTCCTCCAGTAGACATATCCACTGTGGTTAGGTGAGATGGCTGTGCCAAATCTCATCATCTCATTGCACTACAGCTCCAAAAACATCTGCCATTCCTGTTTTGCAGTCTGATCCACCACACACACACACACACACACAGACACACACACACACACACACACACACACACACACACACACACACACACACACACATACAAACCCTTACCCCTCTGCCTGGTTCATGTTCTATAATAGAAGCCAGCGGCTTCTCAGTACTATTTGAGAAGTTGTCTTTCTACACACATAAATAAACCTCAAGAAATCGTTTCACTTGGCTGCAGTTCATGGAAACATTAGAAAAGCAGATGGATTTCACTTTGCATTTGCCCCTAACATCTAACAGTAAAGTCTTGTAATTGGATGCTCTCATGCTTTCTATCCGACAGTGGCTATATTTCATTTTGTTCCCATAATAAAGTGTTTAAATATTGCTTGCAGAGCAATAAAACATAATTTAAGAAACAGATAATAATGTTTACAGCTTGAAAAAAAAGTGTGATGATGTGTCAAAGACATATCATTATTAGTGTTGTTAAGGGCTTGGGATTAAAATATAAAGTGTCATCAGCAGACACACCTTAGTTACAGCCTAAAGAACACATCACCCTGACAACAATGGGCATTTAAAAGTGTGTGTGTGTGTGTGTGTGTGTGTGTGTGTGTGTGTGTGTGTGTGTGTGTGTGTGTGTGTGTGTGTGTGTGTGTGTGTGTGTGTGTGTGAGAGAGTGTGTGTGTGTGAGGAAGTATTTACGTTTGATCCACATTGCTGCTTTTAATAATAAACAATAGCACTCCTGCAGATTTAACAACTACTTGACAAGTTCGTTTTTATTGTTTTTGCAGGGCTGTCTAAACAAACAATTGAACTGATGATAGATTATTAATTAACAGATCAGAATTTTAATGGGAAGAAGGATAACTGCCTTTTTTGTTTGTTTATAAATATAGAAACACTATAATCACTAATGAATTTTTTGTAATTTAACAGTCTTATATTGCTCATGGGACCTACACTATGATTCTCTAAAGGTTTATACTGCCAATAGTGTTATATTTTCCATTATTTACACTTTAATATAAATCTTACAAACATAAACATTTCAGGTCACACAGACCCAAACCATCTTTTTCTCCTGACTTTTTTCAATATATATTTCAGTGCAGGGACCATATGGACAAACACATGCTCTTCCTTGCCTCATTTATTCACAAAATCCCAGTGGACAAGCTCACACACGATGCTCCTTTACGCAAGAATAACACTCTTTTCCATACCTTGTATTATTATGACAAAGCAGCCTTGGGCTTTTGACCTATCTCTAGCAGGGAATGATGAAATGCAGTCTAACATAAACACAAGGCTTCGCTCTCTTCATTTCCACTTTGCCTGCTGTCAGAGGCTCTGTTTTTTGCTCAGCTAATTGAATCATGATTCATTGCTCTGACTTTTTAAATCAGTTAGAAGAACAAACTTGAAGATATGGATAACACATTATTGTAAGTAATAAAATCATATTATAGAATAGACATCAGCTTCACAAACAGCAGCTATCCGATTCTGCTCTCTATGCCATGTGACATGAATTTTCAGACGATAACAGAACGTGTGACTGAACGTACGCATTGTGTGCGACTTCCTCAAAAACAAAACGCACGCACAATAGAGCAGAATGTCAGAGGAAACTGCACAGCACCTGTTGGACTTAAAGATGTGATGAAGACGGTCATCTCAGGCGTAAATAGGAAATGACACAGAGCAGCTCAATTGAAAACGACACACTGGCGCAGTGTCTCAGACATCCTCCGGGGGATTTCACTGCAGACTGGACAACTTCCCTCAGTCTAACATTAGTGTTTACACCTGAGGTAACAGGTGGAGACTGAGAAAAGACACGTGGAAGGCAGGATATAAAGTGATGTAATATCCTGTTAGACAGCTGTTCAGGTGTCCCACGTCAGACACAGCCTCAAAAGCACCGTAGAGTGACATTTTCATTTAGTTTTAATTCATATGTGATATCCAATCATTACATGTTTTATGTTTAGTTCTTTACATGAAGGTTCCCTTAACTGACATTATTGAACACTTTAGTTAACATGAACAGTCCATGTATTATCAATATTACAGTTTTTTCAAATTGCTTGCACACAATTTCTGAAACTACCGCTCCATTTCTCAAAACTCTACACACAAAACCACAAAACATGCACACAAGATACAAAACGTCACACATAAATTGCAAAAGTAAACACTTCATTCAAAACTATTTTAACTCTTATAAAAATGGTGTTTTTGTATAGTAACTCTACACACAAACATCAAATGATTAGCCACATACACGTCAAACTACACACAGATGTGAAAAATGTAAAACTCTACTCTCTTGTGTCTATTGCTTGTTTAGTGTGCAGTGGAGTGCACAGGAGTTTATCATAGCACTCACACGTATGTACACAAATACACTGTATATACAGTATATATGTGAATTCAGTATGTTCACTATAAACAGAAATGCAGTTGGTGGGGAGTAACTATTTTATTCTCAAAACATTGTATTTTCATTGTATTTGACTAAGGGATCAACAGTAACAGACAAAACAAATACATTTGAAGATACTGTAAACAAATAGGCTTGTTACTGTAATATAAAGAAAAAAAAATTGTTTGCATCCTGTCTCCTGTTTGGGTCTGGCCACAAAACCTCATCACCATTACAAGCAATGTTCTTTCTGGCTAAACAGCGGGGGAAGTAGCGTCTGGAGTGGCGTATCCAGCACTGGCATGCCCCCTCGTCTATGTCACCACAGGCCTCCTCCATTGCTTGGAGAAGGGGTATGCGTTGGTGGGGTTGGCGATCGTATACCTTCCAATGCCACGCCGAAAAGAACTTTTCTATTGGGTTTAAAAATGGAGAATATGGTGGCAGGTTGAGCATCAAAAGTTGTGGATGGTCACTGAATCAATTGCGGACCAGAGACAACAAACCTTGACTGCTCTGGTCCATTCCTCTGGTCATTGGGAATGAGCATATTGTTCAGGGTATCAAGAAAAGTGATAATATATATAGTGCTCAAGCGATTTCTAAGTGAACAAATTAGCTGTAAGTGTTTTCACACGTAAGCACTTGGTGAAGGTAATCGGTAAATGAGTGTACCATGTTGAATGGCAGTGTTTTCTAAATGAAACACAATAGCAGTTAGTTTTGAGTGATGTGTCTAATGTAGAGAACTGTGTTTAGAGTTTTGCAAAAAGTTTGTTTTTCATTTGCAAACTGAGTGTAAAGTGTATAATGTGCTTGTAGTTTTGCAGACTTGGTCTGAAGATACATGAGTGAATGGTTTCACTGAGTGGGCCTCAAGTTCCACTTTTAGTGTTTAAGCAATTTGAAAAAACTGTAAGACACCCTTTATAACATAAAAACTCTAACAATTGTTGTTTTTGTTTTTAAACAATAAGTCAAATGAGCCAAATAATCAACACCTGCATTATCCAATGTGTATACCATCACTGTGTAAAATAAAGGTAGTAAGTCATCAGCATTTAGGAACATGCCATTTTTGCTGTTTTAGGTTGATGTATTTTTAATCACGGATTGAATAAAGATTCAGTGCAAGTGTACTTTGTTAACATTTAAATAAACATCAGGTCATGCATGTTACCTTACTTTGCTACTTTGTTAACATTGCTTATGATGTATTAATGCAGAAGTTCATACTTTGTTCATGTAAACTAATTCAGTAAAAAAAAAAAAACATTTCCCCTTTGTGTCTAGTTTGAAGATGACTTATAACTACAATAAGTTAACAACTAGTTACTGGTTATCCTAATAGAAACTACCTTCTGTGCCTTTTCTGGTCCTTTATTCTTTAAAGTTGTTTTATTTATCCTCTCTTATTATCGAATTCTTCTCTTAGGAAGAATCTTCCTAAGGAATCTTAGGAGTTTTCCCAGTTATCACCAACTGGTAAATAATCGATAATGCACTGCTGAAATTGAGCTGCAGTGTCCCAGGATCAGTCATCATTTAGGCACATGCAAAGAAATGCTGTAGAGCAAAGATGCCTTCAAAATAATGAAATTAAATGTTTCTACATTAAAAAAAAAACATAAAGAACAGTAAACAGTAGTAAATGAAACAAAGTCAATATTTGGTGTGACAAAAAAATGAAAATGAAAATAAAAATAAAAATAGTAGTCTCCGGTACAATTTGTGCAGTTTTATAAGGAAATGAGCTGGTAAGTTTTATTGAGCATCTTGCAGAACCAGACACAGTTCTTCTGGAGACTTTGACTTTCACACTTACTTCTTATTTTTGCAGCAAAACCCAGCAGCCATCATTGTGTTTTTTGTCTGAAAAGTGTCTCTTACGTAATATGCTGCTTTCTTTAGTGACATACAAACATTTTTCTGTAACATTAAATCTTGTGCTAGAAAACTAATGTTTGGGAATCTAAAATGTTTTTTGTACTGACTTGATAATGTAAAAAGTCATAAAATAAAAAATCAATTTTAAAAATAAATCAATCTAAGATTTTTACAAAAGAAATTGGGTGCCTAAACCTTTTGCACAGTACTCTGTGTGTGTGTGTGTGTGTGTGTGTGTGTGTGTGTGTGTGTGTGTGTGTGTGTGTGTGTGTGTGTGTGTGTGTGTGTATATATATATATATATATATATATATATATATATATATATATATATATATATATATATATATATATATATACACATTGCAAATCAAGAATTCCCCTTCATAAAATATTCATTGGCACTTCAATGTTTAAAAAAGCATTTCAAACTATTTAGGCTTCCCACTGTGAAACACTCTGAGGTCTAGCCCATGTATTAAATACACTAAGGACTAGATATATGCCAAAATAAATCTGCTTAAGAGAGAGAAAGATTATCTTTTGCTATTTCAGTTCAATTCAGGTCATACAGAGGTAATATTACATTTTACTTGATTACTTGACTTTTTACTTGATTGAATTCACTTGAATTGGACTACTGATCAGAAGGTTATGAGTTCAAATCCCAACACTGCCACTGCTGGGCCCTTGCAAGGCCCTTAACCCTCAACTGTTCAGTTGTACAAATGAGATAAATGTAAGTTGCTCTGGATAAGGGTGTCTACCAAATGGTGTAAACATAACCTGCTAGGAAACTAACTGTTGTCTTGACCACTAATGATCTGCAAATTACATTTATTTTCTTTCAGGCCACCTAAAAGAGTGTGCTTGATATAGTTAACTCTTTGGAAAGAAAGACCAGTTGTTAAGGCTCTAGTGAGATCTCATGAGGAGGACCGAGCCCTTCTCTGCAAATGGATAAACTCACATGTGATGTTTGAGAGCGGATGAGAGGACCCAAAGGAAAACATTTAAACTGCAGCTAAAGTGGTATGCGCCATGTCTACGTAAGCATCCTGGTGTAGTTCCTTGCAGCTGTGAGCAGAGAAGAGAGTCAGCTCAAGTATAAAGATCCACTCCAATAGGTGGATTGGCTTGCCTGAATGAAACACTGAATTTAAACACAATGTACATTCTGACTAGGCCATATGAAGCACCACAAGCACACATCAGTTCAGTGAAGCAGAGATCATGTAGACATGCTTCATGTAGCATGTCCATGTCTGGGCCCTAAACAAACATAAGCTAAACCCTTGTTGTGTTTGCAATGGCCACTATTAGTTTAAGCTTTTCCTTCTTCTGTGAGTCTTCTCCCTGTCAGGAGCGAGTCTGAACAAACCTATAATCTGACAACTGATTTCTGCTTTGGTTTATTTGTTCATCCCGAATTAAAACAGAAAAACTAATAAATAAAAAAAATTCAAGGACATTTCATTCTCATTAATACCCTATAGAAACAGGACAGATACTGGAAATTACTGGTGCAGGAGTGCAAGGGAGCAGCAGGGGCGGACGGGCAACAAAAAGCAGCCCGGAATTTGCTGTCAATCAGCCCCAATTTGTTATACCAAATTTGAACTGACACAACATGTTTCTCGATCAACGAATCATTCATTTAAAAAAAAAAAAAACACAATCTGTTCATTTGTACTGTTTGTGTTAAGCTAATATGTAAAACAATGAAACTGTGTCGCTGCAGCTAAGATGACCTATTGTATATCTGTATATAGGCTATATAATGCCGGGGTTAGGAAAAAAAAGACCGTCCCTCACAAGATCGGCCCACCGGGAAAATTCCTGAACTTCCCAACGGCCAGTCCGCGCCTGGGGAGCAGTATGTGAAAGACAGGTGGAGCTGAAATGTAAAACGTTTCCTTTGGGTCAAGAAGACTGTTAACTACTCCGTACATACAGTATATTTGATTATTAAAGTAAAATGGGTTAATTTTGGTAGTTTATTGCATCATGAATTCTTGCTCAAAAGTATTTACAACATGTTGATGGCAAAACTGACAAACTAAATCTAGCTACTTGACTGTAGTTACATAAAGTAAGCCCTTAGAACAGAAACAGACATGTAGAAAACTTGATTCATTCATACTTCCCTGTTATGAACATTATGAATGCTATAAACAAAATCCATATAATAAGTAAAGAATAAAACATGACAGGACAGGCTGATTAATTGATCATTGATTGAGTCATATTATACCACAGCGAGTTTTCCAGCCTAACATTTTTTTTTTTCATAAAGAAGGACACCATACTTTTTATCTGTTTAAAGCTACATTTAATATTGTGGAACATCCACAAAACAACTTAGTTATTGTTATCACTTTATTACATTACATTATACTACATTATAATAGCTATAAACAGTTGTTTCCTTACGAACCTCTCGTTTTCTTCCTCTCTTGATGTTAATAAGTTTGTCACATTAATGAGAAACTGCAAAGCTCTCTGTCCTGACAACTTTCCCTTGTCAGTAAACAAGGGACAGACCCTTGTCAGACACTTCCAAAAATACTAAATAAATGTATCCTCATCAAAAACTTCACCAGACCAACAATTACAAATATTTTAAATCTGTTTAGGTGGAGCTACCTGGGTGGTGTTACCTGGTTGGTGTTAACTATGTTAAATTTTTACATTTACATTTATTCATTTAGCAGATGCTTTTATCCAAAATGACTTAGAAATGACGAAATACAAGTAAAGCAATATATCAGACAGAGAACAATACAAGTAGTGCCACCTTACAAGATTTTTAATTGAGTGCTAGAGGAGCAAAGTGCACAGAGTAGAGGTGTAAGAGCCAGTGTAAGTGCAGATTTTTTTATGTAACTTTTTATGTAACTATGTAAATTCTTACTTTAGAAATGATAACGTAACAACCCAAATACATTAATATAAACAGTGCAGCTGAACTGTGGTATAATCCGTGCTGTTATCGACAATGAATCAACACCTTCTGACCAATCAGATTTGAGAATTCGATAGTGCTGTGGTATGACAAATTAAACAGTACTGTTCCCACATTGTTGGCACCCAAGAAAGAATTATGGATTACCCATAATACGATCCAAATTTACAGCATCCCAGTAACCTGCTAGATTGTGAAACCGTAGTCCAGTGTATGTTAGAAATATGTCAGAGGAGCGGAAAACCGTCTGTTTGCTCGCACTGTCTGCCTAAGTGTGCTCTCTACAATAGCTCACCACAGCCCTGTCATTCAACACAAGGGGAAGAATGCAGTGAAACTGCTCAAGGATCTCCAACTCGTGCATTCCAATGTTACTGCAAACACGCACACCACTATATAGAGGACAAATGTTGTGTGAGGAATTGGAAGAATGAAAGCGACAGGAAGGAGGAGGGATCTTCCCTCAACACACAGCACTAAATGGAAAAGAACATCCCCATGAATTAGTTCATTTACCACCGTGATGTTTTCTTAGTGTTTTCTCGTCGAAAATTAGACACAGTAATGCTTTGTCGCTGGGACGGCATAATCCAATTTACCCGGAGAATGGTGTGGTTTGTTTCTCAGGATGCCTATTCTGAGACGGTGCTTATTCTGGTCTTGCTGTCCACCCCTGCTGTTTCACTCAAAATAAAAGATGAATTCCGAGGCTTCTGACCACACACGTCAGCAGTAAATGGACAAATATCAACATGACCACTTTTTACTGTGTACTAATAACAGCAATCAACAGGTAATGAATGTACACAATGAACGAACAGTTGAAGAGAGATTGTATAGATAATGAAAAGCAAGGAGAGGGGTCCATTAAAGATTACATTAAAAAAAAAAAAAAACTCTGTGAGAATAAATAAATACACCTGTTCTCATATAGATGCAATGGATTTGGTGGGGTTTTTCTGCTTTATGATGAGCATAGCAGCACAATTTATTTATTTATTTATTTATTTATTTTTTGGTAAGTCCAACTCCTAACGGTAAACGGTACGAGAGAGCAAGGTAGAGAAAGGGAGGGAGGCGAGGAGGAGAAGAGGAAAGAGGGTGGGGATGGGGCGAGTGTGAAAGGCGCCGGAGGAGGAGATTTAAACGAGCAACTTTAAAGCTGAAAAGTACTGAGGGCCAATTAGTAGCCCGAGTGCGCGAGCATTGTAGAGGAAACAGCATAGGGAGGAAGCTTTAAAGCGCACATTTAAAAAGCACTGACAGAAAGGCTACAAATCGTACTTAGTTTTTGAACGTGTCTTCAATATCTCGGAGATGTTTCCGTTTCGGAGCCATTAACAGATCTGTTACGGCTGTGCTGAGAAACGTTTGGAGCTGATATTTATCTAGTCACTCAGGAAGGGACGGTCGCGCGCATCTTATTCGGCGGCGGAAAACGAAACACTCGAGTCGTTTCTTCTTCTTCTTCTTTTCGTGGGATTTATTTCTGACTTTGGTCTGACTTTTTGCGTAGTTGTTCCTGAGTGGATTTCTGTCAGCGAAGTGAGTGGACTCAGGTCTTGGCACTGAAGTATCCCAGCATGAGCGTCTTGGCGTCGCTGGTGCAAGTCGTAGCGGCTGCGGTCCTGACGCTGCCCCCCGGTCAGGTAAGAACACACACACACACACATACACACACACAGAGGAAACCTGTTCGCTGCAAGTGCAATATTTGTGGTGTGTGCGTGCGCACATTTCCGACACGTTTCATACGGACTTCTTCGGTAAGTGCAGATGTTGTGGTGCACGCAAATAATCAGAACAGTATTAATACGTGCAGCTTCCCAGGCAGACGTTGCTTTTCTGAATGAGCCTCATTAAACTCGCCAGGCTCAATAGTGAAACATCATACTCAGCAAAGCCGGCGTGGTCTGTTGCGGTTTTTCATTTAACACCCCATTGTCCCTGTAGATTATAACTTGATCTCTTTTTGAATCGGTGCCACATCGAAAGTGTCGAGTCATGAAGTGAAACGTGACCAACTGCATCACCCAGTTTGACCCGCGTGAGTTTGTGTCCGTCAAACTTAATGAGGCTCCCAAAGCAAGCGCCGGTGATTGCGTCATCCTGGAAGTTCACGCTGACGTTCATTTCATTCCTGTTGCGCTTTTACGGGTTAAACCTTTTCACTGCACGTTCAACAAATGCATTGTACATTTAGTACGTGCAAATCTTCACCCCTTTCCACAACTATACCTTACTATTTCTAGTTGTGACAGTGTGTTGTCCAAATAAAGGTCTGTTGTGAGCTGCCAAAGATGAACTTGGGTTTGAATGGGGAGTCTGAGGTTAACAGTTTGGATTATCCTGGCATGAATCTCTCATCCTTTCCACCTGCAACTCCGTCAGCTCAGACAAGCTATGAATGAACTCCTTTAAAGAGAAAGACTAGGTCTAATATCAGCCTAACAGCTTTTCACTGCAGTTCCGTACAATCTCACAGCAGATATAAAAATGTGATCACCTTTTAACGCTACTCCTGTGTAGCACAAACCTATTACTCTCCCACAACCTGCTGGTGTGTCCACACTCCTATTAGTTTCACTGTAGTTACTCAACAAGTCATTGTCCCTACTGAATAATATGCTTCAAGTTGATTTACTAAATAACAAGCTGGGACTGTATGGATTAAGCTCACTGTTTGTGAAAGGACATCATGCACATATTTTGTGTCCTGTCGTAAGTCTGGTAGGACAGAACAAGGTCCACCTGTGTCCTTAGCTCAGTGTTAACTGCTAAGTTTCACCAACACATCTCAGACATCTGACAGAAATACAGCTGTGTGTCTTCTATCTTTGGACGTGTGTGTGTGTGTGTCTTTGGTGCTTGTGCCAACACTTCTACTGTCCTTAGTTTTTTGAGATCCAGGAGGTTTCCAAACATCTGTTGTTACTGGCTTTTTCAAACAGACTTTCAGTCAAGCACTCTTGTAGTGGGAGTGAACATTTAACACATGGCAGAAGTTTTTCAAGTTCATTCACCGCTGCCCATTGATGAATCCTTCCCTGAATGCCCTAACTGAAGAGTTCTCACAAAAGACTGGAACCTTCCCAATTACTCCCTCTCTCTCTCTCTCTCTCTCTCTCTCTCTCTCTCTCTCTCTCTCTCTCTCTCTCTCTCTCGCTCTCTCTCTCTCCTTTCCCCTTCCCCCTTCCCTCAAACTCTTAGTTATTCTTCTTTCTTTTGCTTCATCACCCTCGACATGCTTCACATCTCTCTTACAGCCCTTTCATTTGTTCCTTTTTTGTCCGCTCTCACACTCCCCTCATCTGTCACCGAGACGTGGCGAAACTCCAGTTTGCTGTAATTCAAGGGGATTTATATGAAGCAGGCCGGTAATGAGCGATATCACTTGATTAAGTAGGGACTCACTGTTATGTTCATGGAGCCAGATAATCGGCTCACAAATGCTTGGTGAAAACATGAGTAAAATCCACTTCTGGGGTTTCAGAACAGCAGTCACTCATACTTAACAGAACAGCTACCTGTCAAGCATAAACCAGCCAACTGTTGGAGATTTTGTTCCATCTTTTAGGTATACTGGCAAGCAAAATATAGTTAAATATAGTACATTGTTATATTTACTTTGAATCTGATACATATAGTGCTATGTCAAAACGGTCAAAACCAATAATTGAGTTCCATCACTTGTTTTTACTAATCTGATATTGGTAAATTCAGATCAGTAAAAACAAGTGATGGAACTCAATTACTGAAAATCTATGAGCCCAGACCAAGTCTCTAGAAGTACACAACTGGTTACCTTTTATTAAATGGGCCTTTACCAGGATATTCATTGTGTTAAAATAATTTAGCAGTCCTACATGACTGCATCCTACATAGGTGGTGCTGTTGAGCAGCATAGGAGAGACCATCTAAAGTGGGGGGGAAATGATGAAGATTTTTGAAACAGTATTGGAATGTATTTATAAATAGTCTCAGGAACACACCAACGTCACACAAAAGAAAACAAGTCGGTAACAGACAGATACGATCAAACCATAGCCCTG
Source organism: Cranoglanis bouderius (assembly GCA_023630585.1). Classification (NCBI taxonomy): domain Eukaryota; kingdom Metazoa; phylum Chordata; class Actinopteri; order Siluriformes; family Cranoglanididae; genus Cranoglanis; species Cranoglanis bouderius. Next base: position 17,514,113 of record CM042543.1, on the reverse strand, counting down.
TTGGTGGAGACTCCAGATGACATACACTCTAAATAAAAGGGTTTCTCAAGGGTTCTTTCTATGGGCTTTCTAAATGGATTTTTCTTAGAACCTTTTCTAAAAGGAAAGCCCTCTGTTGTAGGGTTCTACCTTAAAACCAAGAAACCTTCAGGGTGGTAGATTTTGGTTTGTTTGTTTGTCTTTTTCTGAGAAAATATCTTCGAATATAATCCCTTACGCAGTTCTGTCCTAGTCTTGAAATTTCACAAGGTCATCTTTATTATTTTTTTTGTTTTGTTTTATCTCAACAGACCACAGCAAATGTTTGAAAATCAGTCATATTCCCTCTCAAACAGTTTATCCTGAGATTTCTCTTCCACACTATCTGTCTCTTTGCTGCATGTCTTGTCTACTTGGCCACTCTAACAGAAAAACTAAACAGAATGGAAAGTAAATACTGGCCACGCAATTGGGAAAACCGATAATAAATGTCTTGTCCTGCCCTCCTCTCTTGGATGGAGGTCTCTAAGTTCAGATTCACTTAAGAAAGCTTTGCCACTGTCCCAAATTCTGTCCTCATTTTAACCTAATAGTATGTGTCATCACTGCTGGTAAAAAGCAATTGCAATATCACAGTTATTTTTCATCAGATTTTCAGTAATGTAAACCATAAAAAATTAAAGCAGTTGAGTCTGACAGTGATGCCGTGCTGATATCTACAAATGTCTCAATAATGTGAGACTTGCCAGACTAGTGGTGTGCATCTGGACTGGATAGAACTCAACAAAAACGTCTCAGGAGCAGGCTGTTTTTACTGTCATGCAGGTGGTCTGATACAGTGGGGAGGAAAAGTATTTGATCCCCTGCTGATTTTGTATGTTTGCCCACTGACAAAGAAATGATCAGTCTATGATTTTAATGGTAGGTGTATTTTAACAGTGAGAGACAGAATAACAACAAAAAAATCCAGAAAAACGCATTTCAAAAAAGTTATAAATTGATTTGCATTTTAATGAGGGAAATAAGTATTTGATCCCCTATCAATCAGCAAGATTTCTGGCTCCCAGGTGTCTTTTACATAGGTAATGAGCTGAGATTAGGAACACTCTCTTAAAGGGAGTGCTCCTAATCTCAGTTTGTTACCTGTAAAAAGACACCTGTCCACAGAAGCAATCAATCAATCAGATTCCAAACTCTCCACCATGGCCAAGACCAAAGAGCTGTCCAAGGATGTCAGGGACAAGATTGTAGACCTACACAAGGCTGGAATCGGCTACAAGACCATCGCCAAGCAGCTTGGTGAGAAGGTGACAACAGTTGGTGCGATTATTCGCAAATGGAAGAAACTGTCATTCTCCCTCGGTCTGGGGCTCCATGCAAGATCTCACCTTGTGGAGTTTCAATGATCATGAGAACTGTGTGGAATCAGCCCAGAACTACACAGGAGGATCTTGTTAATGATCTCAAGGCAGCTGGGACCATAGTCACCAAGAAAATAATTGGTAACACACTACACCGTGAAGGACTGAAATCCTGCAGTCCCCGCAAGGTCCCCCTGCTCAAGAAAGCACATGTACAGGCCTGTCTGAAGTTTGCCTGAATGATTCAGAGGAGAACTGGGTGAAAGTGTTGTGGTCAGGTGTGGTCAGATCTCTTTGGCATCAACTCAACTTGCCGTGTTTGGAGAAGGAGAAATGCTGCCTATGACCCCAAGTCATAACACCATCCCCACCGTCAAACATGGAGGTGGGAACATTATGCTTTGGGGGTGTTTTTCTGCTAAGGGGACAGGACAACTGCACCGCATCAAAGGGACGATGGACGGGGCCATGTACCGTCAAATCCTGGGTGAGAACCTCCTTCCCTCAGCCAGGGCATTGAAAATGACCTTAATGACTTGGAGAGGATCTGCAAAGAGGAGTGGGACAAAATCCCTCCTGAGATGTGTGCAAACCTGGTGGCCAACTATAAGAAATGTCTGACCTCTGTGATTGTCAGCAAGGGTTTTGCCACCAAGTATTAAGTCAAAGGGGTCAAATACTTATTTCCCTCATTAAAATGCAAATCAATTTATAACTTTTTTGAAATGCGTTTTTCTGGAGTTTTTTTGTTGTTTTTCTGTCTCTCACTGTTAAAATACACCTACCATTAAAATTATAGACTGATCATTTCCTTGTCAGTGGGCAAACGTACAAAATCAGCAGAGGATCAAATACTTTTTTCCCCCACTGTATGAAGGCAAAGAAAGAGCACAATCATTAACATGGGAGCATGTTGAGTGCTTTCACAGTGCTGTCTGACACATTCACCTTGTTCATTATACATTTTCAGTAACTACTTTATTCTGGTCAGGTTTGCCGAGGTTTAAATGACTAATTTGTTTATATTTTGGAAAGGTTGCATATTTTGGTCAGGGTTGAAGTGGATCCAGAGTCTATTCCAGGAACACTGAGCATGAGGCAGAAATGAAATGGGAATGGGGCGTCAGTCCATCTTAGGGCCACACACACACATTCCCATACTCATTTATATCCATGGGCAATTTATAGTCAGCTATCCACTTACCTGCATGTTTTTGGATAAGGAGAACATTCAAAACTCACACAGATAGTATTCTAAGCTCAGGATCAAACTGGGAACTTTTGAGCTCGGCTCCACTGTGCCATCCTGGGATATGTAATATGGGAGGGGGAAAGGATTACAATGTACTTGAGTATTAGTATCAGGCCTGATACTGGCATGAAAGTCTACTGGCTGACATCGGATCAGATCTGACATTTTTCAATCTGATCAACTTATGTGAACATGTGTGTTGTTGACTGATATGACACATGCACTTGAACAAAGTCTTAAAGCTTGCTACCTTCTCTGTAACAGCTCTGTTACTAAAAGGGTGTCATTATCAGACCAGCATCAGGTAATAAATTGGGTGCAGTGTGCACACCCCTTAACTAATGCTTTGTTAAAGCACCTTTTGCTTGGAATACAGCAGTCTTTTGGGGTAAGAGTCCACCAACTTAGAAAATCTTGATTTGGCAATTTTTATTCCACTTTCCTTCCAGGGCTCTGACTGGACCATTCTAAAACATTGATCTTCTTCAGCCATTCCTTTGCTGATTTTTCACTTTGGGTTGTTGGAAGGTGATCGTGCTAGAAGGTGAAATTTTTCTTCATCTTCAACTGAAAATCATTTGTGCCAAAATACTGCCACCACCATGCTATACTTTTTTTTTTTTTTTTTTTTTTTTTTTTTTTTTTTTTTTTTTTGGGTTGTCAGCTTGTCTAAGTTGTCTTGTTTTTGTGCCAAACACATCTTTTAGAATTAAGAATGTCCAAAAAGACACCAGCCCCATGGTTTGAGGTGATTTAGGTGGCTTGGATATTTTGTGGTTTTTTTTTTGTTTGTTTTTGTTTTTTTTGTGTGTGAGAAAGGGCTTCAGTCTAGCCACCCTAGCCCATATGGTAGGAGTGGCACATGAAGAATATGAGAGATTGTTGTCACATGCAGGGAGTGACCAGTACTTGGCAGATATCCCTGCAGCTCCTTTAATGTTGCCATAGGTCTCTGGGCAGCCTCCCTGATAAGTTTTCTTCTCGTACTTTCGTCAGTTCTCCACTTGTTGATGATGGGATGGCCTTCACTGTGTTCCTTGGTACATCTAAAGTTTTGGAAATTCTTTTGTACACCTCTCCTGGTCAGTACCTTTTGGCAATTAAGTTTTTTCTTTTTTCCCCTAAAACAGTTATATTTGTTTTTCACTTGAATTATGTTGGCTGCTGTATCACTGACATGATTTATCTGGGATGAATTTTTTACATCACAAAAACCTGCAATTTTAACAGGGGTGTGTAGACTTTTTATATATCCACTGTATGTCTACCGCAAGCGTGTGTGTTCATTGTCTCTGAAATTGTTTGTTCCTAAACAAAGAGGTATTTGTCTTCCCAAACAATGTGGCATTAAATTTACTATGTACATTTATTAAACTTAATCTACTAACCCCATTTCCATAACAGTTGGAATTTTTTCAAAAAAGCAATAAAAACAAAAATCTGTGATTTGTCAAGTCTCTTGAAATTTTAATTAACTGACAAAAGTACAAAGAAAAGATATTCAATGTTTTCACTGACCAACTTAATTTTATTTTGTAATAAATTTATTTTGTACTTCGGAAAACCATTGTCACTTAACACAGTCCGCCGCTGCATCCAGAAATGCAACCCAAAACTCTATTATGCAAGGAGGAAGCCACACATCAACTCGAGCTCATCTCAGATGGAGTGAAAGGCAGTGGAAATGTGTGCTGTGGTCAAATGAGTCCACGTTTCAGCTTGTTTTCGGGAAAAACGGACATCGAGTTCTCTGTGCCAAAGATGAAAAAGACCAACCAGACTGTTATAAGCGAAAGGTGCAAAAGCCAGCATCTGTGATGGTATAGGGTGCATCAGTACCCACGGCATGGGTGACTTGCATATGTGAGAAGGTACCATTGATGCAGAGGTGTATATTGGGATTTTAGAGAGACATATGCTGCCATCAAGGCAATGTCTTTTCCCAGGAAGTCCATGGTTATTTCAGCAGGACAATGCCAGGCCAAATTCTGCGTGTGCTACAACAGCATGGCTTCATAGACACAGAGTGCGTGTGCTTGACTGGCCTGCCAGCAGTCCAAATCTGTCTCCTATGGCACATCATGAAGAGGAGAATTAGACAATGCCGACCAAGGACTGTTGAGCAGCTGAAGTCTTGTATCAAGCAAGAATGGGCAAAAATTCCACTTGCAAAACTGCAACAATTAGTATCCTCAGTTCCCAAACTATTAAAAAGTGTAATTAAAAGGAAGGGTGATGTAACACAGTGGTAAACATGCCTCTGCCACAACTTTTTTTGAATGTGTTGAAGGCATCAAATTCTAAATTTGTTTATATTTACAAAATACAATTAAGTTGATCAGTGAAAACATTGAATATATTTTCTTTGTACTTTTCTCAGTTAATTAAAGTTTCAAGAGACTTGACAAATCACAGATTTTTGATTTTATTGCATTTTAGAAAAAATCCCAACTTTTATGGAAACAGGGTTAGTATGATTAAGTTTAGAGGCTTTATGAAAAACACTAGTAAAGTGGACTACTTTTATGCTAGTATGTTTTGCTTTTTAAGCTAGTGTTTGTTATTGGTGTTTATTTTGGCTATTTGTTATATTGCACACACAATTCATGGTTTTGTATTTCAGCTATTTGCCATTTATATGAACTACAGACATTTGTGTCGGGATTTTCTGACACAGGCTGCACGTGCAGGTTAGTTAGTGCACATGAGTGAATGTTTTTGTTCTAAATGGAGGCACCTGTCAGGAAACTGCTGTGAAATACCACAATCACCTGACTGTGTGATTGTTTTAGCATGCAGGTGTACATCCTTTCATATGGTATTTATGTATTTTCCTTTGTGCTATTTTCTGCCTGGTTTCTCAAACTGGTTGTGCTTCCATGTGAATTCCCATCTGTGTCGTTTCCTACTGTGCCCCAGATGCCACATATTCTCTCTTAAGTGTCATATGATGTGCTATTCTTCTTTTCCTTCCTCGTTTGTACCCTGTGTGTTGCCTCCTATACCATTCATCTCTGTTTCCCTCTGCTTTCCCTTCTATGTATTCTTAGTTTTCACCTTTCCTGTGCAGGATAGACAGGACAGAATGCTGAGAGAGAGGTTGTATTGAACCGTTGCCCTCTTAATGTGTTTCCTGTCCAGGTCATCTCCTTCTGTCTCATTTAAACAGCTGGAACGATGATGACATTGACCCATGTGGGTGTTCTCAGCTCCCTCTGTACTATCTTGGCTCAGCAGTGAGGAAGAGTATGCAGCAGCCTTGTAAAAGCAGTGTCGCTAAAGGTAATAGGACCTGGACAGAGAGCAGAGTCTGCGGTAGCTTCTGTGCTTCAGCATGCAATTTGAAGACATGATTCACTACAGGTGTTTCCTCTCAATCAACACTTGAAAAAATAATGCTTGAGTCTGGCCATCTGTTCCTGTGTGTATCGGCTTCCTCTGCTTCAGTTCTGGCAAGAAGGTGCTATTTATGCAAGAGCCACTGACTAGGCAACTGGCAATGTAAACACCTGTGTTTTCAGTTTACAGCACTGAGAGTTAATCCTAAGAGCTAACACTGACATATGCATATGTAACACCCTGTACTGTATTACTGTAGATTTACGGTTAACATTTGGTTAACACTGAACATGCACTGCTTTGGTATTAATATGATCTATATGACCAATTCAGTTCAAATTCATTGGCAAGGCACTAACTGGATTTATGCCACAATCAAAGACAATACATGCATTAACAATTTCAATAAAAACCATTATAAAGCATGGATTGTGAGAATCAATCAGTTTTCAGGATGTGTGCAGGAAACAGAGATATCTCCCCTGGGAGCAGCTGTGTTTCATTATTCTTGTCAATAAACACTATAAGCAATTCCATAACACCTTCCCTGAAAATATGTGGTTTGGACACTTTTCAGCCTTTGGTTGCTGCAGCATCCATCTCCACAATTTGTTCACACGCACTTCGTGAGTAGACACTAGTAAATACAGTTGTAGTGGTGACAGGAGGGCTGCTTCTTCCTGTGCAGGCCTGCTTATGGCCCAGGGGACAGAGTGCAATCACAATCTGGAAACATGGACCTCTCCTTCCTTTGGTGGCACTCAAGGGACTGTCATCTGCTCAGTGGCCTTTAATCTCTCATCTGGAGTCAATTTATTCCCTTTTACACACCCACGGCAGCATTTACTGTAATAGGGAGCACAATTACCCTGGACTGGGCCATATATGTAGGGCCAATGAGTTGTCTTTGCATATGTTGTTGTATGGTGCCTGGTCTGATCACCGCTCTTGAATTAACATCTGGCGAGTCAAACCCAGTGTCATTTAACACTGGCGAATTTCCTTATGCTGTACGTGATCAAATTGACTGTGAGTGATACAGAGAATAGGACCGACTACTTTATGGCACACTCATCCATCAGTGAAAAGCAGCCTCAAGTTTCTCCTAAATCTGGATCACCTTTTCTTTAATTTGACCTTAACATGATGAGCAGCTGGAAAGCATCAGCTTTAAGAGAGAAGGCGTTGTAGTATTGTACAGCTTATCACATTAACTTACTCCAAATACAGCCGTTCAGTTCACTCCTTCAACAGACTTTAATGTGACAGAGCTACACCAGCTGAGTGTTTTAAAAGGCTGTTTGAGTAACACTTGTGGAAGTGGTCCACTGAAGACCGACAAGATCCTGAGGTTCTATTGCAAAATGTCAATAATGCATTCACATAAATAAAGATGATTATCAAGGATTAATAAATTCACAGAACATCATATACCTGTCAGGCCCCTAACCCTCTCTCAAACTTTATCAACTGGAGCTGACAAGAGGCAGATGATGTGTCATAGAGCAGTTATAGATAGATAGATAGATTGATCACGTTATTCATCAAAGAGGGAAATTCCCCCATGACAGCAGCAGCACAGACGAACTATACTAAAAGTAATTTAACATTATAAATGAAACAAAAATAATATATAACCCATATGTTATTCACAATAGAACATAGAAAACATATCAAATGTTTAAACTGAGTAAATGTACCATTTTAAGAAAAAAAATGAGGTAATTTTGAATTTGATGGCCGCAACACATCTCAGAAAAATTGGGGCTGGGGCAACAAAAAGCTGGAAAAGTAAGTGTTACTAAAAAGAAACAGTTAGAGGAACATTTTGAATTGAATTAGGTTAATTGGCAACAGGTCAGTAACGTCATTAGGTGTAAAATGAGTATCTAAGAGGCAAAGTCTCTTCTCTACAATTTGTGGAACAATTTCAGAATAATGTTCCTCAACGTAAAATTGCGAAGACTTTGAATATCATCTACAGTATATAATATCATCAAAAGATTCCGAGAATCTGAAGAAATCTCTGTACGCAAGGGACAAGGGTGAAAATCAATATTGCATGCCCGTGATCTTCGGGCCCTCAGGCGGCACTGCATTAAAAACAGGCATGATTCTGGAATGGAAATCTCTGCATGGGCTCAGAAACATCTCCAGAACTCATTGTCTGTGAACACAGTTCGCCGTGCCATCCACAAATGCTGGTTAAAGCTCTATCATGCAAAGAAGCCATATGCGAACATGATCCAGAAACACTGCCGTCTTCTCTGGGCCAAAGTTCATTTAAAGTTACTTAAATTGCGGCACTGAGGCAAAGTGGAAAACTGTTCTGTGGTCAGACGAACCAAAATTTGAAATTCTTTTTGGAAACCATGGATGCCGCATCCTCTAAACTAAAGAGGTCTAAGGAGGAGAGGGACCATCCAGCTTTTTATCAGGACTCAGTTTAAAAGTCTGCATCTCTGATGGTATGGAGGTGCATTAGTGCCTATGGAATGAGCAGCTTGCACATCTGAAAAGGCACCATCAATGCTGAAAGGTATATACAGGTTTTAGAGCAACATGTGCTTCCATCCAGATGACGTCTTTTTCAGGGAAGGCCTTGCATATTTCAGCAAGAAAATGCTAAACCACATACTGCATCTATTACAATAGCATGGCTAAGAAGACCCAGGACTGTTGAGCAGCTAGAATCCTGTGTCAGACATGAATGGGACAACATTCCTCTCCCAAAACTCCAGCAACTGATCTCCTCAGTTCTCAGACATGGCCCTGTCCCAAATTTTTTGAGATGTGTTGCTGCCATCAAATTCAAAATGACCATATTTTTCCTTAAGCTGGTACATTTCCTCAGTTTAAACATTTGATATGTTTTCTATGTTCTATTGTGAATAAAATATGGATTTATGAGATTTGCACATCATTGCATTCTGTTTTTATTTACATTTTACACAGCGTCCCAACTTTTTTGGAATTGGGGTTTTGTGTGTGTGTGTGTGTGTGTGTGTGTGTGTGTGTGTATATATATATATATATATATATATATATATATATATATATTTTCTTATTTTGTTTCATTTAAATGTTAAATTAAAATACAGTATAAGAGTGTGGTGTGGTAGTGCAGTGGGTGTAAACATAGGTAGACTTGAGTAGAATTAAAGTGGCAGTGCATTGCAGACATTCTCAACAGTGTATGTAGTACTTCTGGCCCTTTTTGAAACTAACTTTTGAGGAATGTTCTTTTATACATCCTTGAAGTTGTAGTTGGCAACTATCTCTCCTGTTTCTCTGGAAAATGTGTGCATTACCAGCAAATTGTGATTCCCATCTGTTGTTCTACCTACTTATCTCTATTACTTTCCCATTCCAAACTTGTCAGATCCCCAATTGCTGTCACAATCTACATTTTTACAAGGAGCCAAAAGTCTGCAGAAATATTTAGTTATCATTTTGTTTGCTTTTGTTTTTCTCTCAAAACTTCCTGCCCCATATCCCAGAGACTATGCAATTAGAAAACTGATGTCCCTCAGCTGCCTCATGACGTCAGACCTCTCTCATGTGTTGTCTAACTTGTAGAACATCTAAAAGGGAATTGCATAAATTTCACGTCTCGTGGAACTTTAGTGAATCTCGCATAAATGGGGGTGTCACATTGATGCATGCAAATGTACATTAGTCTCATGGAAACACCACAGATATTACACAAAATAAAAGAGATTTTTCATAGAAGTGCTTCAGGGGTTTGTATAAACCTATTTTAGAGATCTTGTCTTTGTAATTATTACTGATGAGCAAAAGCAGGACAGTGGCCAAATACAGGCAAATCGACCATGAGACAGTCTTCCTGAACTGTTGAAGGAGTTGTATAGATTCAGAAATGAAATCTTTTCAGGAATTTATTTCAGGAAACAAAAAACAAAAACATACTATGTGCCTCATGACCCTTTTTATTGTCTTATAAACCTACCATAAATGGAATGGGTTTAAAGATCCCAGAGTACATTTTCATTTCTAGCATATCCTGTATCTATGGTTCTTTACATACATGGTTTCACCACATACAGTAACCCCTCCAAAAGTTTTGTATCAGCATTAAGAGTTTCACCTTTGATGCTCTTTCAGTCTCTAATGATTCTTAGAAAACCATAAGGGGTTGGCCAAAATGTAAAAGAGTCATCTATAAATCTAAATATCTAAATGTTAATCCATCCGGCGCACATGCTGATGTACACTTGGATGAGCAGTTGCTACGTGAGGTCCTCCACATATCCATGAAAATCTGCCAGATTTTACAAAGGCAACTGACTCTCTGCCACAGGAAGCCTGATGGTGCTGAGTGTGTGCCTTATTCTGATTGAGGTGCATTATGCCAGGTTCCCCCAAAGCCTCCTCCTCCCCCACTATGGCTACCTCAAGCATTCTTTCCATGAAAGCCATCCAAGACCGCTGCCAAAAAGAACCATTGTGGTGAGGTGAAGTCTTTACACATAGTCTGCCTGAAATAATACCAACGCCCCCCACCCTTTTTTTTTTTAGGTTGGTTTAGAATGTGTACTTTTTCGCACTTACATGCTTACGAAACTGCCTTTTGTATGGTGATAGAGACAATAAATCTTGTTTTGTAGCATGACAGAGTGATCGTAAATGTGTGTCATTATGCCTCTTTTTTATTTTTCAAAAGAAGGTGCCATAACCCTTAGACAGTGCTGTAGTGTAATTTCTCTTTCTAAAGAAGTTTGCTCCATATCAGACCTTTTGTGACCTACACACACTGGAGTAAGGTGGAGGTAGGCAGTGTAGGTCACTGGCCCGCTAATTTGTTGAGCACTGAGCCTCCTTATCCTGAACCATGGCAGAGGAATTTCACAGACTAATGAATCATGATATGATATCAGTGTGCGGATTTGCTTCTCTAGTTAGCTGAAGTGCTGTTCAGGATCTCAATCCAGACAAAACACATTTTATCATAGTGTTCGTTTTATTACATTTCAACTGAGGTACACATTATTAAATCTTTATGGTGTTATTTTGTAAGGAAACAGTAAGGTGGAATGTTGATGATAATGAGCATTTATCATGTATCTTGGACCTTCTAAAGAGTTAATGTGGTTGTTAAGCTCTTAGGTTCCAAAGAAAATGTAAAATTGTTTAACAAAGGCTTAATGGGGGAGTATCTACGGAACAGAGATAGACGAACAGGAAAACAAATAGATGAATCACACGCCTCAGAATTTTGAACTTAAACAGACACAACTGAATTGTGGATTGAATTGTGGAGATCTGCCTTGTACCAACAATGTGTGCTAAGAGATTTTATCTTTTATGCTTGCTGTTACATATATTTAAATTTATATCTTAAGACAAATGGTTTGTGGATTATCTAGCTTTAGTTGTGATGGAGGTCTATAGGGCTTGTTCATCCATGTTACTACTAAAAATTGCATAATTGCATGTCTTATGTGTACTTATGCTAAATGTACGCTTAATTTTTAAGCAAATGTGCCATTTCGCATATTTACATACATTATTGTATCAATGATAAATGGATGTAGTCATGTTTAATCTGTGATAAATATCATTAATCTGATGATCTCTGATATGACACGTTTTAATCTTTTGCAGTGTTCCCACTCAGGCACTACCAACAGCACCTCTAAAGGTAAGAATATCAACATAACCAGCCTTTTATCTACTGTATGTGCATTATACTGCAAAGGCAGTATAAAATTGTTACAGTCCACTTTGCTGCTATTGTACACAGCCTACATAGGCCAACGAGAGGCTCTATGTTCATGATAATGGCAGAAGCACAATAATAAAGCACAAGATTGTGTCATTATAATTTTTGATATTTTCAGGAATGCTGGTGCAGATGGTAACCTGGGAAGAGTGGAACAGTTGTAAAATGTAGATTGTCAAGAGGTTTGATTGGGCATTGGGGGGAACGGTGGCTTAGTGGTTAGCACGTTTGCCTTGCACCTCTGGGGTTGGGGGGTTAGAATCCCGCCTCCGCCCTGTGTGCACGGAGTTTTCATGTTCACCTTGTGCTTCAGGGGTTTCCACCGGGTACTCCAGTTTCCTCCCCCAGTCCAGAGACATGCGTTGTAGGCTGATTGGCATTTGGCAATTTGTCCGTAATGTGTGAATGTGTGTGCGATTGTGCCCTGAGATGGGTTGGTACCCCGTTCAGGGTGTCCCCCGCCTTGTGCCCTGAGTTCCCTGGGATAGACTCCAGACTCCCCTGCGTAGGATAAGCGGTATGGAAAATGGATGGTTAGGCATGCTGCTGTGATGTCCAGTCAGTGCCTCTGTTTCCCTGTGTTTCCCTGTTAAAACTGAATGTACCCAGTGCAGTGCAGTGGCATTATCTAACAATATGACTAAATTTCACTGATAGATTTCCTGTTAGTATTTTAACAAGAACATTGACATAAATTGCAAAATCACTCATAGATTTTATATTGATACTGTATGTTAATGGAAGTATCACAACCATGGAGACAAGGATACAAGTGTGAGCTTATTTATTTTAAAAGCCAACAGTACAAAATCCACAATTGTATATCAAAGCAGGCAAGGATTCAAAGGTACCAATATCAGGCCAATACACCGAAAGGTATAGACAGAATAACAGAAAAAGTTTGCGGAATCTGGATCACCTTTTCTTTAATTTGTCCTTAAAATACTCTGTAAAATGTTGTTCATGAGCTTCTGAGAGTCTGCCTGGCAGTCCTGTCATAGTAATTCACATTCAGTGTTGTTTCAGGGCTGTCACATGAGAATTTGTGAGAAAATTGTACACATACACCATACACCACCAAATGTCATTACATGACCACAGAGTGACAAATGGGAGCCGGCCAACTGTCAGGGGAGAGAAACAGTAATAGCTGGGAGCGTAAACAAACTGAAGTCAAACTGAGAGTTAGTATAATGTTATAAGAGGAAAATGGATTCAGGAGTGGTAGCTTTTTTTTCTTGCTGAATATTGAAGGTGTTTATTTGTTCTCTAATATGGTGAGAAGCTAATGAATGAAACTCAGACTCAGTTTTATCCTTGTTGTGGAAATTGTATGGTTACTTGGTTGTGCGGTTGTTAAGCTAGAGAAGTCATGATAGTGAGTTAGTGACTAACAGATAATGTTTGTGTCTTTCTCTGTATTTTGTATTGCAAACCCAGTTATATCAGGCAAGAGTTTATCATCTGGGTTGTCTGCTTGCCTCAAAGTGTGTATTTATTACTCTGCAGTTTACCTAGTGTGCTAACACTATCTGGCATACACCTGACATGTTTGACAGGTTGCCGAATAAAATACACAAATTAGATTTTAAAAAATACTTGGAGAACACAGAGGCAATAAAAATACATGCGATGGATGCAACCAGAAGTGATGGGACACCTGACCATCACACCCATATGTGCTTTGTGAACATCGCATTCCAGATTTAGTGGAATATAAAAACCTCCATTCTTCTGGGAAGGCTTTCACTAGATTTTAGAATGTGGCTGTGGAGATTTTTCCATACAGCCACAAGAGCATTAGTGAGGTTGGGATCTGATGGTGGGTGAGGAGGCCTGGGCACTCCTGTTCAGCCCAAAGGTGTTTAGTGGAGTTGAGGTCAGGGCTCTGTGCAGGCTACTCAAGATCTTCCACTCCAACCTTGGCAACCTGTGTCTTCATGGCCATCACTTTGTGCACGGGGGCATTGTCCTGCTGGAACGTTTGGGCCCCTTAGTTCCAATGAAGAGGAAATCTTAATGCTACAGCATACAAAGACATTCAGTACAGTTGTGTGGTTCAAACATTGTGGCAACAGTATGGGGAAGGCCAACATATGGGTGTGATGGTGACACGTCCACAAACCATTGGCCATATAGTGTAGTTCAATTCTCTATGCTGTATTTGAGATAACTAGCTAGAGTTTGTGGGCTAGCTCACATATATCGGCATTAGAGATGCTGATGTGCAGAGATGCAGCATCAGAGATGAGATCACAGCAGAAAAAGCTAGAGGTCTTGCACTTTCACTTGGTATTTAGTAACTATGACAGTCACACTGATGTGCACATAAAGTTTTATTTTACCATTCTTGTAATGATACTTATATACTTTAAGTCATCAATAATAACAGGCAGAACTGAGTTGTTCTTTTTTGTTTGTATACAATAATTCATTCAGTTAGTAGTTGATGTGGGGTGACATGAACAGTGCTCAAAGTGGGCCGGTACTCACCGGTACACAGTTCCAACACTTCTACATTTTACTCTGGTGTACTGTGACTTTTTCTTGCATAAAGGGCACTTCTCACAAACTGCTGGTACTCTTTTCTGCCTTCTCCATATCAGGTTCTGGGCAATTCATAATTACCCTACATAAACTACATTACCCAGGGGGCACTATGTTACGCTCACATGTTCCTGTTCTCTCAAAAAGTCTAAAGATAAATGATGTTATTGCTAGTCTAAGTAATGCAACATTAATGCAAAGTAATGTTACAAACGTTAATGCCAATAATATTGGCCTGGCTCCAGAAGGACACAAAGAGAACACGTGAGTCAGACAATGACTACGTTTACATGCACATCAAATTCCATTTAAGGTCTGTATTCAGTTGCAGCCATATTCCGAATACGATGTTTATATGTGTACAGGCATCGGAATATTCCTGTATACATGGAAGTTGTAAGTATGCCTGAGTTGCCATTCCTAAATACCTAGCCTACAGCTAAACATCTGTTAGCACCCACAATTTCTTCCGAACTGAGCATGCACATATATCTCCTTTCAGTGGATTTTCTGAATAAGTTATTTACATGCAACAATGTTCAGCTTAACACACACACATACATAATATAATAATAATGAAACTAATAGTATATAGTATCATAAAGATATTGCATTATTATATTATTACAGTAAAATACAGATATTACATTTTTAAATTATTCTATATTATTATCCTATATTATAAAATTAATAGTTTGGCATTAAGAGAGAGTCTCAAAAGCAGTAACACAACATAGTAGGTTTGAAAATACCACTCTGCCGGCATATTTAAAATTTCAGTGGAGGCACATTCATTTCTGACCATGAAAACAACTGAGTGAAAATAGGAAAAATTGTGTTAACCTAACCACATTACCAATAGGCTGGGGTTATACCAACAAATTCTGCCAGAAGTTATTTTCAGCACATTTACTGTTATCTGACATTTAGGTTCATTTATTTAAAGTGTTAGAAATGTTTACAAAGCTGAGACATGTGCATGTCGAAAATCATTGCTCAAGTCTGTCAAGCAAAAATAAAATGTCCTGGTCAGGAACTGATGCAACTGTTGGCTGAATTTTGTTTCTGCAAATGTCCTTGACCCATATCCACTAATTTGCATGCATGTGTATCCTGCCTTTTAGTAGTAAACTGTGGACTATCCCTGGAGTAGTCATTCCACTCTTCCAACTATTTCTTATTGGCTCTTTTATTTTCCTTCATGGTGATCTCGTGATGCGTGATGTTTTTTCATCGAATGATTGATTCCCACTCTTTAACCCCGAAGTTCCTCCATATGCAAGTTTTTCATTCTTGGTGGACTGCTGGACAACCTAAAGCTACTGAAGGCCCCTGTGTTGTCTGTTTTCATTACTGGATGGGGTGCGTAGGGAGTGGCAGATCGATTAGCAGCTTTGAAATTTCATCTTTTATCTCTCCCGCACTCTCATGTTACTCTTATGATAATGAGGAGCAGATGCTGATCCAGAAATGAAGTAAGACCACAGGAGCAGTGAAATATCTCTATATTCAGACCTATGAATACTAACGTAAAGTAAAATTAATCATCCTTACAAAGGATTTTCTTATCAGTGAAAATTATTAGAAAAATGAGAATATTATTTTGAAGTAAGACTACTAACAGCGCAGTTCTATTTCTCCCTTCTAACTGCTAGAATACCTCCTAATGCGTCTGTGAACATATACAGAGATCTTCCAATAGTCATGTAGTAATGTGTGACACAGTATTAGCAATAAATTTGCAACATCTTTCCCTTTCTTCTTCTTGTATTTTGGAGCTATCTGGTCAGAACTACAGGTCACCTGCTCTCCAAAGTTAGGCTTACTTTCCTTTCATTCCTTTCCAGATTTTTCTTTCTTGTACCCTGTCATTTATTGCATATAGTCTTTTTTAAACACTTTGATTTTTTAAATGTATTTTGCTGTAAAAAAAAAAAAAAAAAAGAAAGAAAAAGAAAAAAAAGAAAAGAAAAAAAAAGAAAGAAAAAGAAAAGAAGACTATGCTAACAAAGACCCTGAGTTGTTCTGTTGACTTTTTTCCATTTTCAGTTCTACTGAGCCTTTCATATCTTGAAAATAAATTTAAATTTTTTTTTTTAAAAACAACAACTTTACCGCCCCTTTATGGCACAGACAACATAAGCTACTTTAAAACTTGGTAAAAACAGAATATAATTACACAAAGGCCCAAATTGTGTAGAACACGCTAAAACTCAGTGAAGAGTAATCCTCCTCATCCGGAATTCCTGCCTGCTTATAGGCCAGTGTTCATGACCGTAACTAGCTTAAGGCGCAGCTACTTAAGGCCCCATGAAAGAAATCAAGTTAGTTGAGAATGTTAGGAACTATGCTGCTGTATGTGTGAAAGGTGGCCAAACTGAGGCACTCTGGCCACACATTTGAGACCAAGCTAACGAAACACATGTTTATTGGGCAATTGTGCATAGTGTACAATTGATTAAGCTTACAATGATCTGCTAATCCTGTCATGTGCCTCTGGCTGCCTGCAGGTTTCAGAATCTCCACAACCACCTGTGTTAGAGAAGAGAAGGTAGTTGTCATGCTAAAGTGTCAAAACCATTGTTAATGTTCTTAAAATGACAACCCTCACTTCTGTATCTACTTACCTTTACTATCAGTTTCACTGAACAATACATATTAGTTATGGAATAATAACTTTATTAGAGATTAAAGGGATAACACAGCTTATTTAACTCACTGGCTAATTACCAAGGATTTCATGGACTAAATATGGTGTATTAGAAGAGGAAAAACACAAATCTTTGTAAGGCTTTGGCCTATAATACCTGCCTTTTCCCCTCTTTGTTTGCCCTTGTTGCAGTAATCCTGTTTCAGGAGGTGTGGGGACGGAGCTTCTGCCGCACCATCGAAACACTGGTGGATGTAGTGCAGGAGTATCCCGGGGAGGTAGAGCACATGTACAGCCCTTCCTGTGTGCCATTGGTCCGTTGTGCTGGTTGCTGCGGAGACGAGAACCTTGAGTGCCACCCCACGCTAACCTCTAACATCACTATGCAAGTATGTACTAGAACAATAACAGTGAAGTGGCCAGTAGTCACTAACAGTGACAACAACTAAGTAAACACGCTGTATGTGGCCAGCTGGACTGAACTGTATTTAATTCAGCATATTTGCTTCTGCATGTACTGTAAACTTGTTATAGTAATATAAATGATTTAATACCATCCAGTGTATCCAGCTAACTTTTAGGGTAGGAAAAAGATAGGAAAAAGCTACTAGAGGAAATCCTAAATAGTCCTAAATACAGAGTGTCACCATGCATAGGGGAAATCTAACTTTATTTACATCCTCAACATGATTGCCATTTCTTTGTAAACACACACCCTCTTCCACTTATGATGAACTCATGTTAACACATCTGGTGTTACGCATGTAATTGCAATTCGAATGCCTTCCTTTAATGATCTTTGTGCTGCATCTTTTCCTGGTACACCATGGCCTTCTTTTGTCAAAGGCACTTTTAAAGGCTATCTGAAAAAAATATCATATAAACTAAGTATGAAAAATTTTGGAAGACATTTTGCTAAAAAAGTGTTCATTTCCCCTATGCATGGAGACTTTTGGGACACCCTGTCCATGAATGAAAGCATTCTTAGGAAATAATGTCTATGAAATGAAAAGCTGCTGACAAGCTGATTGCGCAGTAATTGCAGGCAGAAGTCTGCCATGTCTGCATTTTAAAAACACGCAGCACAGATCAAAGTAGATCATGCTCTGGACAGCTGCACATGACCAGTCTTACTTTGTTCAAAATAGGAGTGTTATATCAATTAGCGTTTTTTATGTGTAGTCACAGACAGGGTTGTGAAGTTACTTAGGATCACTCAGAGTACAGATGCTGTGTATTGCAACAAGTCAGCAACAAAGCTTTCTTGAGAACCAGTGCTCTAGACTTTTTTTTAACCTGTTCCGACACACGGAGTTTATCTCATTGGTTCATCTCATGTCCTGGGCTCATATTTTATATTTTTAATACAATACACATATCAGAGCTCAGTGAATACCTGTACTGTGCAGAAATCAGATAACAGAGTATCAGCCAGTACTGTCATCCTCTTAGTAACCATGTGTCTGTGTGTGCATCTGTTGCCAAATTATGCAAGACATCACAGAAGTTTTAGGCACCCTATTTTTTTTAGTACAAAATTTGTTATAGATTTTTTTTAATTTTATGACTTCTACATTATCAAGTCAGTACAGCAAACATTTTCGATTCCCAAACATTAGTTTTCTAGCTAAAAATTAAATGTTACAGAAAAATGTTTGTATGTCATTAAAGAAAGCAGCATATTACGTAAGAAACCACTTTTCAGACAAAAAACACAATGAAGGCTGCTGGGTTTTGCTGCAAAAATAAGAAGCAAGTGCGAAAGTCAAAGTCTTCAGAAGAACTGTCTGGTTCTGCAAGATGCTCAATAAAACTTACCAGCTCATTTCCTTATAAAACTGCACACATTTTACTGGAGACTACTATTTTTTATTTTTTTTTATTTTTTTGTAACACCAAATAATGACTTTGTTTAATTTACTACTGTTTACTGCTCTTTTTTATGTAGAAACATTTAATGTCATTATTTTGAAGGCATCTTTGCTCTATAGCATTTCTTTGCATGTGCCTAAAACCTTTGCACAGTACTGTGCAAAGTATGTCTTGTGTTTACATTATTGATCATCAATACATATTATAAGCATTCACGGCACTACATTTGTCAATGGACTGGATCCTTTCTAATGCAAAACTTATCCAGCATTTCAGTTCCAATATCAACGCTTGAGTTTGGATTGGTACATACTCAATAAATAAAAATATATTAGCTGATGAGATCTCAATGCAATCTATTATTTCCTCTTATTAAGATTACAATAAACCAAAATATAAGATTGTTAAACCTATTTCCAGACATTTTTACTCATTTCAAGCTTTAATTTTTTTGTCATGTCGAGGCCAGAGTCGGCGTCCAACTACACTTCCCAGAACTCAGTGCAGCCTACAAACATGGCTGCTAAGAACTACAACACCCAGACCTTCTCAGTTCACACTGTCCTGATTACTGATTACACACACCTGGACTCAATCACCTTCACCACCACACTCACAGTTTAAAAGGACTCTCAGTATTTATATTCATTGCGAAGTACAGTATATGTGCTATGTCACTGTGCTAGTTGATGCCAAGCTTTGATCTCAAGTTTGTTTACATGTTTTGGATCTAGTGCTTGTTAGTTATGTTTTTTTGCTTGTTATTTCCTTTTTTGACTACGCTTTTGGATCACGTCTTAGTCTTTTGTTTTGGTTGCAATGATTAAAAAACCATTGAATTCCTGCACATGTGTCCTCAACAATTTCCTGACATTTTTCTTATTATATGGGCAGATAATTTAGCTTGGCAAATCTGTCAAATCTGTTTCTGTCAATAGAACAAAACTATTTCAGGCTTGAATTTAGTTATATGTATATATATATATATATACATATATATATATATATATATATATATATATATATATATATACATATATACCTATATATATATACCTATATATATATACCTATATATATATATATATATATATATATATATATATATATATATATATAGATATATATATACGTATATTATATATATAGGTATATATATATATATATATATATATATATATATATATAGGTATATATATATATATATATATATATATATATATATATATATATATATATATATATATATATATATATATATATATATATATATATACACCTATATATATATATATATACCTATATATATATATATATATATATATATATATATATATATATATATATATATATATATATATATATATATAGGTATAATAATCATGCATTTGTATTTGGATTATCGTAATTCCTTGGATTCCTTATAACAGGAAATACTAGATCAATCTGACTGTATTCAAGATATTTTCACTTGCTAAATTGTCAGGTTTTTTTTTTTTTTTTTGGACTACATTTGAGCCACGCTGATGTTGGCTAGTCAGAGGTTTTGCAATATAAGAAAGAAAGTAACTCTTATATATTTGTATGCAGTTATTAAAGCTGAATCCAGTAGAGCAGGGACAGGAGTATGTGGAGATGACGTTTGTGGAGCATAAAAGCTGTGAATGTAGGTAAGGACAAAAATAAAAAAACACTCAGGTTTGTTCTGTTTTATTCATTCATGTGTTCTCTAATCCTAACCGTGTTATCCAATCATAACTCTGAATGGTGACATGTTTATTAAATTGGCAGTACCACAAGATCATCAGCTGAAATAAACATGAGAACCTAACTCTAGTAACTAATTGTGTCTCTGTTCTTATGTGGTGTGATGATCAGACCAAGAAAGCGTACACCAAAACATGACAGGTAACTTTCTTAGCAACACTTTATCATAAGTAGTAACAGCAGTTTCATGATTTATTTCAAAATCAGAGTTTATCTTTTATTCATTGTAGGTCGAAGCCAAGAGGAAGGGGGAGAAAAAGAAAGGAGAAACAGCGAGTAAAAGACTGTGATGGGTACAGATTTATTTTCTTACAAATCAGGGTTTTTTTTTTTTACACAAAACAGATATAATAAAGTTTTGTTTTTTTCCCCAGAGTGTACTGTTCCCTGATGGTGGCTTGCATACTGAAATGTAAATGTCTTGCAGGTGCCAGCCTCCTCGAAGGTAAACGCAGTCCCTTCCTACTCTCTGCCCATCTCGTACTGCCTGCCCCTTCAGTGTACTGCCAGCCTCTTACAGCATCCTGCGTCACCTCAAGCACCAGATCCAAGATGCAACATTGTCATGGTGATGGGGAGATCACCGGGGACATTTCATACACAGGAAGTGCCTTTTGTGAGGTGATACCCTCGGACATTCATCTCACAAAACTCCTGAGGAGCATAACAGTGGTGGGCCAGACCTAGTGTCTGAGCTAGAACATGAGCCGCCCACAGGACACTGGCTATATAAAGTAAAAATTATTATTATTATTATTATTATTATTATTATTATTATGCACACTATCTGACATATCACATCTTTTTATTTATTGCTTGCAAACCAGAAGAGAGAGCACGTTCGGTTGTTTTTGACTGAATACTCTGCTCAAGTTTGGCATGAGTACAAATTGGGATTTAAAAAAAAAAAAAAAAAAAAAAACTTTAATCGCCAAAGACAGTTGGTTTTGCCTGAAAACCAACAATCATCATTTCTGATGTTTCCTTCAGCCGAGATAAGCAATAAGCTTCTTTACTCTCGTATTAATGAGTTCTCAGAGTAAATGTGATTACATATGCAATAACTGAAAGCTGATAGTTATGCAAGAATTGAAAACTGGGACAAAGACCAAGAAACTCCTCCCTCCTTGCTAATATATTCCCTTTTCACACATAACAGTCCCTGTCTCCTCCCTGTCCCATATGACCCCTCCACGCTTGTATTGTTAGTGGACTGTCTGTTGGTTTGGCATTCTAGCTGTAGAACTTCTCTGAGTTTGTCTTTTCTTGCAAACCTTCACACCAAATTCTCAAGCTTGAATAAGTCTACATGGAGATGGATGCACATGGACTGCGCTAGAGCTCAAAGTGACTTCTTATATGGTTCGTACATTGACGTAGTGACCTCTACTGGTATCCAGAAAGCAATTCAATAAATTGTCATTTTTCAAACATAAACAAAACGTTTGTTTATGGTTTAAATAATAAGACTTCATGGACGAGTCGAATTTAAGAGTGTATATGATTTTGTAATAGGAGACACGAGTGTAAATCAGCATATATTGAAGTTTGAAATAAAAGTATATTATTTTTGTCTATAAAATGGTTCAAAAAATGAATGGGTTGAGGTCAGCAACATGATGAGACTCAACCAAAAATTTTTTATAAAATATAGTAATAATAGTAATAATAATAAATCAAAAAACACCACCACCTGCTGCTAATACTACTTGGCCTTTAGATACAGAAGTGACAATATTAGTTTAACAATGACTAATAGTCATTTATCAAATTAGTATTGTGTAAATTCTTTCATTTCTCAGATTTTATTAGCACATCACCAGATATAGGATTGTATTGTACTTAAACTGGCAGCATTTACGTTGTGTTGCTGAGTGTGAACATAAGAACTTTTTTTTTTTTTTTTTCATTTTTATTAACATCATGGGTCAAGAGTTTTAAAGTTATGATCATTTTCATGTATTTTGTACATATTTATATATGATATTGATAATGTATTGCTATCGTGCCACTGCTAATAAAGAGATACATTATCTAAGTTGTTGTTCCTTTATTAAAGGAATTTTGTGTAAATTTCTTATGGTACTCTAAAATAGAAAATCTACTGTCAAGAAAATACCATCCATTATTATTTAAAAATAAATAAATAAATAAATAATTTTCCAATATAAAATCAAATGGAAATCCAAAAATAGGATTGAATCGGTCAACCATTAAATAAATTCTGAATATAATAAAAAAAATATTCTGAATATAGAAAAAAAAATTATTGTGAGAAAAACAATTTTAAAAATACAATGTGGTACAATTGAATGCGTTTCCATTCTGGTTAGTGTGGTTCATAAGGATTATAAAGGAAACTGACACGTATATAATTATGCCACATGAATTGACATGTAGGGTGAATTCACGTAGAGTCCCCTCTGAAACATTGCTTTTGCTGTAGACTGAAGACATTTAGGTTTTGGATCAAAAAATGAACATGAGAAAAGAGTTTAGAAGTTCAGCTTTTATTTCCTGGTATTAAAATGTAGATGTGTGAAACAACATAGAATGTAGCACATTTCGTATCCACCCAATTTGTAGGTGAGCAAATATATTGGAACATTTGCGTGACAGCTGTTACTTGTTATTCAGGTCTGTCCTGTTAGATTGACGGTTTAAACAATAAATAGCTCTGAACATCTACTCTTAGTTTTAGCTGTCAGTTTCACCTACCACAAGATGCAAACTACTCATCAGCAGTAAGAAATGGAAAGCTAGATTGGAATTCACAAATAAATACAGAGATGAGCCACAAAAGTTCTGGAACCAAGATGAACCTAAGTTATGGAAAGGCCAATGTGTGGAGAAAGAATTCTCATGATCCAAAACATACAAGCTCATCTATGAAACATGGTGAAGGTAGTGTCATGGCTTGGGCTTGCATGGCTGCTTCTGGAACAGGCTCACGAATCTTTATTGATGATGTAACTCATGATGGTAGCAGCAGAATGAACATTTTGTCTGTCAGTTTACAGAGAAATGCATCCAAATTAATTCAGGAGGAACTTTATCATGCAGATATTAAGTGTTATTTAATTTAATTTACTTCAAGACCTGAAAATTGGGTAGTCTAATACAAAAGGTTATATGTTTCATTCATGTTGTTTAACACATCTAGGTGTAAATACCAGGAAGAAAGCTGAAATACTAAACTCTTGTCTCATATCCATCTTTTGATTTCCAACCCAAATGACATTTAGTGTATAGCACAAACATTTGAATTGGCCCTGCTGTTTCAATAGTTTCTGGGGGATTGTATGTTAAGACACTTTTTGAATTTCCACATTGTCTAAGCTTACTTGCCATTATAAAACAAAACCCTTAAATCCTAGATGATGACTATCTACATGTGAAGGAAAAACATTCATGTCATATTCTAAATACACATTGCTTAGCATTTTGTGAAGACTGGTTTTATAAAAAATAAAGCATTTTTTATCATTTTTCCATGATTTTAAAGCCATTTATGGGTACATTTTCATTGGTTTAGGTCATTACTGTCATCCTCAATGATTATGCTATATATATGCTATATATATTAATATACTATATATTTATAACATAATTATTCGGCAGAAATAAATCACATTTCAATAACAGAACATAAAGAATCTTGTCCGAATTCATCAGCACCATATTCTTATATTTTATGAAAACAGTAGATTAAGTAAACATATTAAGATTTTGGCCTAATTAACATTCCACAATCCATTTCTTACTGTAGTAACAACAGCGGGGTTTCGAATATTGTCAATATTTTCCAAATTCATATCCAATCTTTTCTAAAATTCGGTATGAACAGATTAAGTTTAACCACCACAAAAAGGTATATCACATTTTACAATTTATTTATGTAGCAGAATAACACAGGATATCAACAGAACAGGACAACATTCTCTAAATATATGAACACAATGCACTAGTAAAAATCTCTGCATATTCATTACTTAAGCATTGCTCTATATTTCTCAGTCTACTTTATTCAACTGCTTATTAAAATGCTTCATAAAAATCCATCAATGCATTATTTAACCATAGCTGTGGGGTGTTTCACACATCCACTCATGCATCCATTATATCTCTCCACTTTTCTTCTCTGCATTTTGAAACTGTCCCAATTTACCTGAATCATTTTTGGTAATTTGGGACTCCTTGAATATGAATCAATTCTAAACATCTAACGTATTACTTATTTTGTTACAGTAATACATTTTAGGTATCGTAAATATGTATCATATATTAGTCATGACATTTTTATGAAAACCTTATGGGGAAAAAATTAGCCAAAGCTTATGCCTGTCAGGCAAACAGCCACATAGAACTCTGTTTCCCAGAACACAACACGGCCTACGAATCTGCCCGCCACGGAATACACTTCCCAACAACAAACTCTGTCACGTTCACATTCACCTGATTACTAATCACCCACACTTGAGAACAATCACACCTCACAGTATATAAGGGCCTCTGATTCACATTCTCATTGTGAAATAATGCTCAGTGTGTTTGTACCTAACTTACTAAGCTGTTTATTGTTTATTGCTATTCTGGGTTTCATCTTTGTTCTCTCCCTGGTTTTTGTGTTCTGGTTTTGACTTAGCTGTATGGTTCGCACATCGCATGAACCTTGCCTGTTTTTGGATTAAGACCTTGCCTATAGATTTGGATTTGTTTGCATGTGTTTCTTTAATACACTCTCTCTCTGCATTTGTATCCGTATCCACTTACCTGTTGTGACAATGCCATGAATTAAGTCATGTTATTCACATTTACATTTACATTTATTCATTTAGCAGACTCTTTTATCCAAAGCAACTTACAAACCTCAAGGAGGTGAGGTAGGGAGGTGTTGTTCCAG
Organism: Cranoglanis bouderius; assembly: GCA_023630585.1. Taxonomy (NCBI): domain Eukaryota; kingdom Metazoa; phylum Chordata; class Actinopteri; order Siluriformes; family Cranoglanididae; genus Cranoglanis; species Cranoglanis bouderius. Next base: position 17,488,700 of record CM042543.1, on the reverse strand, counting down.
AAAAGGTCTTGTACGTGAGCATCAGGGCCTTAAATTTGATGCAGGCAGCTACAGGAAGCCAGTGGAAGGAGATGAAGAGGGGTGTGACATGAGTTCTTTTGGGCTGGTTTAAGATGAGCCATGCTGCTGCATTTTGTATCATCTGAAGGGATTTGATGGAGCTGGCTGGGAGGCCCGGGAGTAGTGCGTTGCAATAGTCCAGTTTTGAGATAACAAGAGCATGGGCTAGTAGCTGTGTAACCTGTTCGGTGAGATAGGGTCTGATTTTCTTGATGTTGTACAGAATGAACCTACAGGACCGTGCAGTTGTTGAAATGTGGTCTGTGAATATCAAGTTGTCATCAAAAGTCACCCCAAGGTTTCTGGCTGTCCTGGTTGGCTTGAGTGTGGTTGAGCCAAGCTGTACAGTGAGGTTGTGGTTGATTGAGGGGCAGGCAGGGATAACGAGAAGCTCCGTTTCTGTCCGTTTCTGTCAAGCAGTTCCACTGCAAGTTTTGACTTTTACTTGTCAGGCCAGAAAATACTGGTGCCTCTCAAAAAATTAGAATATCATGGAAAAGTTTCACGATTCGTTTTTTTCCGTAATTTAATTCAAAAGTGGAACTTTCAAATATTCTAGATTCATTATACATAAAGTGAAATATTTCAAGCCTTTTTTGTTTTAATCTTGATGATTACGGCTTACAGCTCATGGAAATCAAAAATCAAAAATCCAGTATCTCAAAATATTAGAATAAAGAATTTATAATACAGAAATGTTGACCTTCTGAAAAGTATGTTAATTTATGCACTCAATACTTGGTCGGGGCTCCTTTTGCACGAATCAGCCAAATGGAAAATGACATGAATAAACTAACTGAAAATGAAAGCTGTATTTATTGAATACATACATACAGTACTGTGCAAAAGTTTTAGGCACATGCAAAGAAATGCTGTAGAGCAAAGATGCCTTCAAAATAATGAAATTAAATGTTTCTACATAAAAAATACAGTAAAAAGCAGTAAGCAGTAGTAAATGAAACAAAGTCAATATTTGGTCTGACAAAAAAAATAAAATAAAATTTAAAAATAGTAGTCTCCGGTACAATGTGTGCAGTTTTATAAGGAAATTAGCTGGTATGTTTTATTGAGCATCTTGCAGAACCAGCCACAGTTCTTCTGGAGACTTTGACTTTCACACTTGCTTCTTATTTTTGCAGCAAAACCCAGCAGCCTTCATTGTGTTTTTTGTCTGAGAAGTGTCTCTTACGTAATATGCTACTTTCTTTAATGACATACAAACATTCTGTAACATTTAATTTTGTGTTAGAAAACTAATGTTTGAGAATCTAAAATGTTTTTTTGCACTGACTTGATAATGTAGAAGTCATAAAATAAAAAATCTATGACAAAGTTTGCAAAGTTTGCAACCTAAAACTTTTGCACAGTACTGTATATTTATGCATATTGAAAAATGATTGTTTAATGTACCAATGTATTGCAATCTCCACAATTAATTACAGTCAGCTCAAATAATGACACACTAGGCTCAATTAATTAATTAATTACATTTATGTAAGATATTTGTTAACAATTGTGATACGACTATCCACATAATACGATATGTGCTCCAAAAATGCCTGGCCAATACTGCCCTCACTTGGCTGATGTGTTTTCCCAGGGATGGCAGCAGTGAAGTAAGATGTATGCTGACTTGTATACACTGCAACAGACTGTACTGACAATGCCGAGAACACAGAAGGGGTTTTAACAAGGCCATAAGTTATTACCAGACACTCAAAGTGGCTTGAGGTGGTATTTCATTCATCCATGCAGTCTTCACCTCCTGGGAGTCAGACCAAAAAATATAGTCTGGTTAACTCCCAAGCTCCCTGCAGTTGCTGATGTTAACAGAGGCATAGTGTATAAATATTTCTTCATGACATTGTTGAATCCTCAATGGTCTATATCATGGGTAGAGACTGCCAACATTGTCTTCATCAAAAAAGAAAACCTGCTGCCATGCCAGAAGTTGATGGCTTAATAAATCTCTCACAGACTGTGGGTATACCCAGGAGAGGGAAGAAGCAGCTTTGTGTTATAGTTTCAGGGCCAGTGGTTTGCTAATTTCATCGCTCTGGTCTTACTGAACACCTTTACAAGGTTTTGTTATGATACTTAGGAGGTACAGGCATCATGCAAAATAGTTGTAGAGGTGCAGGACAGTTGTTCTTGCATATGGCAAAGCCTGAATGAGGACATTAATGTATTTGTACATACAGTGCCCATTAGAATAGGGATTGGTCACTAAGGTCACTAACAGATCCTGGGTTAATCAATATTGAAACAACTTGAAAATGATTGTGCCCTTTTAAACGGCGAAGGTTAGTTTAACATGTCTGGTAATCCAACAAGCCTAGCTCCTCAAGCAACAAAAAGTAAGGGGAGGTAAAGCAGGAGGAGGTACCTACAAGTGATTCTGACCAAACTGATTATGTGCAGCTAATCTAGAATGGGATGTTGCGCTAAGGAGGTAGACTTCAAATGTTCTGCTAATTGCCTCTGGTTCTGTTCTGCGGACAGAGACATTCCTCATGTTTGTCCTCTCATATTTGTGAGTTGTTATTTCACACTCCTGAGCCTCCATGCTGTTTCCATTCATTCAGCAGGTTGTTAGCATAAATGGACATGTGGAAGAGATGTAATTAAATTTTACCATGCCTTTTTCTGTGGTAAAATGCTTAGATACAAGAAGCATGTAAGACCAAACTGTGACACACCTCCGATGAGCCATTTTAGTGGTGCAGATTAGCTCTCTGTAGCTAGCTCAGGCTGAGAAGGGGTGGTTGTCTGTGTCATAGTGGTCGTTCATCAGACACACTGACAGTTGCTGAACCAGTGGTTTAGATGTCTCTTACCTTCTCTTACTGTTCCTACCTGTGTAACATTTGTTGCTATTGCTTCAGGAACTCTGAGGTCGACCTCGTCCAACTTTCAACTTAGAATTTTCTAAATTTCTGCATAAATATGACCTAAAACATCATCAAATGTTCACACAAATCCTAAAAGTAACTCACAGATATGTAATATTGGATAATTTTCCTCAATAAATAAATGACCAAGTATAATATTTTTGTCTCATTTGTTTAACTGGGTCTCTTTGACTACTTTTAGGACTTTTGTAAAAATCTGATGACGTTTTAGGTCGTATTTATGCAGATATATAGAAAATTCTAAAGGGAAAATTCACAGACTTTCAAGCACCATTGTAAGTCTAAATTTTGGGTTGTTTACTGGGAAATAGGAATGAGACACTGATGTTTCAAATTTCGGCAAGGCAGGGTAAGGCAGTGCAATAGCAAGTGTAGTAATATTGGGTGGGACACTATCACTTAATATTGCCAAATCTGTAATCGAATATTGTAGTTCTTTATAGAAGAGGCAATTTAACCTGCAAGTTACTTATAAAAGTAATACCAGTAATACTCATATTTAGCATAATCTAACATTTTTATTGATGGAGATCAGTGAAAACTGTGCTTCAAAAACATCAACAAATTTCAGGTGTTTTGCTTGGATAGAAATGTCACAGCAGAAGTACTGAGTACTGTATAGCCCTTGAAGTTGTTGCTAAATTCTGAAAAGAAAAAGTAAATTGACATTGCAACTGACATTTTCATGGATTAGGAATAAATAAATGACCAACTTAATACTAAATACTATAGCTTTTAACATTGGGATTATTGGTTTGAAATTACAAAACTAGATAAGCAGCACTAAGTATAGAAATCAGTAAAAGCAGTAAAATAAACAGTAGATGAAATATAAATAAATAAATAAATGTTAAAAAGCACAGTGGAAGGGACTTTATGGAAAAAATGAAGGCTGCAATTATTCTGTTGTTAACACTAAACTTTCAGGGCCCATCAGCAGGTCCAGACTCCTCACTCCTGTAAATACCATTCCTGTTCATTGCTGTGTACTAAAAAAATGGTAATAGTTAATATAATAATGTGGTTTAGAATAAATAAATGAAATAATGGTTCGGAAACAGTTCTCCAGTTCCTGAACACATGATGACCGTAAATTAAATCTTCCACGAAGACCTGATCCAGTTAGGATGTAAACGGATGACTGGAATGCATTCCATAATTTTATCTAGGAGTATAGCAAGAAGTGGGCGGGGTACAAAATGACTCACAAGGTTAAAAGTGTAGAAACATGCACTGAGTGATTAGAATAAACACTCCTGGGTCACTGCAATGTTGCACAAAAGTGTCTATTATCATTATTATCACCTGTTATTACAAATTTTAAAAAGGCACAGCTGCAGGTGAAATGGTATGTATAGCATGTTTGAGGGCTATTAAAACTGCTAATCAATGCATGAGGTGCAAATACTGTATTAATGCTTACTCTCATTTAGTCACGTCCTTTACAAATATGTGTCTAAATCAATTGCTTTGCTTATTATAATGCTCAAAGGTTTAGCGTAGCTTTCTATATACTTGAAATGTGTAATGATGCCATAGGGTCATCAAATTTCATTTTGTGCAGTCTTGCTGCTTCAAATGATGGTTGTGATGGTGATGGTTGCTTATAAGATCAGGTATAAATCCCTTATTAATTCTAGTTTATCAAATGGATAATTCCTAATCAAAACTATGGTTTTCTTCTAGGAATTCAATAAAAAAAAAACACCATTTAATTTTAATAACACTGATGAACATCAATAGCTGTATTAATTCTAAGTGAGAAATGCCACGTAATCTCTACAACAGTGGCATCATTTCTTCATCTTGCAAATCACTTAGAACAGCAGATGCCGTATTAAGTCTTCATATCTAAGCACTTAATAAATATGGTCAGTCATGCTTGTGGTCATGATAACTATGCCAGTTTCCTGGAGTGGCCTCCACAGTCTGTACCGGTAGAAAGAGGCCCAGTACCCAGCGGGAACCAAATACATCACTCAAATTGGATCGCCATGTTCCTCTGCTCTCCACTAGCTGCCCTTTCTGTAGCTGGCACCAGGTTTGTCCACGGGCCACAAGCAAGATTTGTTGGCAGCAGAAACCAGCGCTCACCAAACCAATGCCTAACCATACATAGAGCATGATGATCAGAAAGAACTGAAGGCCTGAGATGGCACCTAGAAGAAGGGGGGGAAAATTAAGTATGCTTCAAGGAATGGTTTGGGAACAGATCTCTCCACATTGTGAGAAGATAAAAACAACTTACCAAGGAAGAAGTAACCTGTGGAGAGGGGCAAAAGTGTGAGGAAGGTCAAGGGGTTTTCAAAGGAGATGGCATACTCTACTGTGAGATAGGCCACCCCGAGCACCAGAGAGTATAGGCAGGTACAGGATGTGTAGATACTGAACATGATAAAATAGCGCATGTTCCTGTTCCCTATGCAGTTTCCCGTGAAGAAACAATGGTGGTCCCGTTTTAGAATGACTTTCTTACACAGTTTGCAGAAGTGCCGGCCATTAAGGAGGTAGTGAGCGTCCACTCTGTCTGGACAGTCTGGTGAACAGACTGGAATAATGTTCTCATTGGCACTCTCTGCTGGGAACCATACAGTCATTGAGTAATTACCAAGTGCATTGAGCATAAAAAATAGTAAAATAGTGACGTGGAGCAGCATGACAGGACTCAGTGTAACATTTTGGGTTTGGAAAATAGTGGGGATGAAAAGGAAGAAATGGAGAACAAAGGTGACTGCTGTGGCAGTATAGAAGTAGGCTGGTGCAATAGCATTGAGCATACGCAGTTTCAGCATCCTGACAATCATACCTGTGGTTAGATGAGATAACAGAATATTGGTTACACAAGAGCAGTTAAATAATGGTGAGATTTTTTTTTCCCCCCAAAGTTTATTGTTTATTGTTCCTTGGTGCTGATGCAGCCAGCCAGAAACATCTAACTGGACATTGTTTGCACTACATGACACACTAAAAAGGTGAGACATGACCAAATTCTTACTGTAATGCTGTTGCACTCTTAGAAATAAAGGTACCATGGTGTACGTTTTCCTTGTCGATGGGGTGGTACCGTGGGGGGCGGGGGGTTGGGGGGGGGGGTCGTGTAAAATGTTAATTTAAAAAAATATATAATTAAAGGTATACCACATGCACTTTCCTAAGGAAAAGATACATGCATCCTTGATGGTACCACAACAAAAAAAGTCTTTTTTATTTATCCCATAATGGATTAAAAAGTTTCTTATCTTAATAATAATAATAATAATAATAATAATAATAATAATAATAATAATAATACAAAAATGTAGGCTGTGAACATAATCAAATCAGTTGCACAGAAGCCTAATAGGTTTTTCATTAGGACAAGTTCAAAGTCCACTTTAGTTATTTTTTGTTTATCTGTGGCTGTCAAAATCCTGTCACTGAGAATATATAATGAAACCTTCCTGTCGCAGCCAAGAAAACAGGGTTATTCGCGTTTAAATGGATCTGCACTGCACTTTCATAACGCAGCACATCAGAAACTCTGAAATCTAGAGGCTACATCTATTCCATTCGTGTTAATAGCTTCAGCAGGAAAACACACACACTATATGCCTCTATCTACATTGCGTATTATATAAGATTTCATAAGGAGAACCATTTTTGGCCCATATAAGCTTTACCGTGTCTGATGATTATATCCGTTGAGGTGTTTTTTCAGTCCCGGAGCTCATGTCTCACGCGCGCATTAAACAGTGAAATAACTCATTCAGAAAAAAAAAAAAAAACGGGGGGTGGGCGTGTGGGGGGAGAAATACCGGTTGCCAAGACGATATGCGTACATTTGCCATGCTATACCATATTTCCGTTGTGTGCAGATAGTGTAGCACCTCCTGTTGGTGTGGCAACGTTATCTGGAGGAAAACACCAAGCGGATGCATGGGAGCACGCAAGGACAATTAACCCCACCTGCTATCTGTGGTTTATAGCCGCTATGCTTCCAAACCAGTTAGATAATTATAGGTCTATATATATGTATATATATAGTCTATATGTTTGAGGGTGCACACGTTTGTAAACACATCAAGTAGGATGTAGGTTATTTATTTGCCCGGACTGCACTACACAATCCAAAACAGACGTGACTGAATTTTAAGGGCGTCCCCATATTCCATGTTTTACACCTAACGTTAATTCCTCAGATATGTGTCCCAACGCCTATAAACTGCGTAAAGTCAGATATTAGACTATTCCCGAAGAGATGAAAGAGATAATGTTGGCAAGCAACACATTAAGGGGAAAAAATAACGTAGGTCCCTGAATTTGTGAAAGTGGTGTAACTTTGCAGACGCTCCCTAAGCAGATGGGCGCTCCCCTTGTTCCTTGGTGCTGATGCAGCCAGCCAGAAGCGTCTAACCGGACATCGCCTGCACTACATGACACACTGAAAAGGTGAGCCATGCTATTGTTAAGATTTTTTTTTTTTACATTTTTTTTTTTAACTGCTCTGTAATACATGTAGAACCCAGTGAACGTGTTTTATTACGATTTCACACGACCAAAAAAAGAGAGGAAGCGTATTTATTTATTATAATGAAGTTGAACGGCTTTGAAAAGTGGGCGTATTGATTTCGGACTTGTATTTGGATAGCAGCTGCAGCACTTCTATGCTATACATGGTGAGCTTAAAGGCGCACATTATGGTTTCGTTTATCGCTGTGTACCTATATATAGCATAGTAATGAACTGGATTTTGCGTAGGCGCTCTGAATAGCAATTCACTCATTAATTCACTTGAGGTACATTTTGATATCCGTAGGTTTATTTACATCTCAAGAGGTTTCTAGATGTTGCTCGAGTCTGCATTGTAAGGCTGTGCTGCGGTGTAAGCTGTGTTGTGCAGAGAGACTGAGCTCTTTAAGGTGTATAGTACGTGAGTGAAAAGTTGAATGTCCCCAAAGAACTTGTGGTTTGTCAGCTGACACTTCACCAGAGAAATCGCTCTGGTTTATCATGATTAACAGAGTGACTTCAGAGTGACCATCCGTCTTCTCTGATGTGTAGGCCTGTGGTGAGGGCTGTACACACATTACACCAGCACCAATAGCCTACAAATGAATCTTCTGGCACATAACCTCCTCCTACAGCTTGCATAATAAATCTCTCATAAACTATTTGTTTGGTCCTCGTCATACTATTTTTTTTTTTTTTGTAGTAATAGGAGAAAAAAATGGCATTATTTGGTATCTTCCTGACATGTCATAACTTACTAACCAATTACACACTTCTTCTGATGAAAAAAGTATTCTAATAATGCTATAGAATAATGTGGCATTTGTGCTTTTTTTACCAAGTCTTTTTTTTTTTTTTTTTTTTTTTTGTCAAATGCCAGAGTTGGTGTTTAGTTTGGACCTCAGTGAAACTGTGAATGGGTGACATTTGCAGCCCTTATCATATACAAAGCCCATCCACTTGGCAAAGATAAGCACATTCACTATTTAAGCATAAGGGCAAATTCCTTAATACTAAAGAAAATTGTGCAATATAGATCATGCATGCATAATGTGTCCCAGGTTGACATTTAATGCCATGTCTGATCAAGGTGTCTGTAAAATGCTTGAATACTGCTTAAAATGTCATTCATCTTATGCCAGAATGTTTATAGTGCTTCATAATTGGACCGTCATGAATAAAACATGAGAATGAACACTTGCTGTGCTCAGTATTTAGTTCTTCAGCTCAGTATAATTCTTTTCTCATAAAGATTGGAGAAATGCTATTACAGGTCTTTAAATTATTTTATCATTTTAGTTGTAGCTCAAGAATGCAGGGAAAGCTTGGCGTTGATTTATGCTGCCTTTGGCATGAGCACACCTGCATATTCAGGGATTCTTTCTGATTTAGGGAATTATATATATATATATATATATATATATATATATATATATATATATATATATATATATATATATATATAAATTTTAAAAAAAAAAATTTCTGGTGCAGATTCAATTAAGAATTAAGTTTTTTAGTCTTTATCTTTCAGACTGTTGAGCCAGATAAAAGTGCACACATTATTGTACATACAACACTTTTTAGTATAAACAGTAGAAGTGTGATTGCCATGTAATTAGTACATCATAACAAGATTACATTGTGTGAGTACTCATTTTTCAACCCTTACTAACATTACAGAATCTATTTGTTGTTCTTACAATTAGTTTATTGTGTCAGAGAGACAAAGACGCTTCATGTTCCATTCCATGTGAAAGTGTGAGGCTGTTCCTGTTACTGGTGGTGCAGTATGGTGGAATAGTCAATTGGTGGCTTTTGTGGCTTGTGTTATCATTGGTAATGATTTATCAAAATGCATATATACATGTATCATAGTGAGCTGTATCATTGGGTGAAACAAAAACTATGTACATAAATGTGTTGCATGAGGGAGAATATATAGGCAAAATGCAGATTATATACATAATACAGTTAGACATATAATACAGTTAGACAGTCCTCAAAAAACAGCAGTTATTTTGTTAATAAAGTCCTTCTGCAGCTGTTACTATGTCATTCCTCTACTTTGGCAGGTATTAAAAGGGTCATAAAAATTAGGATTTTTTTTAAAAAAAATTTAAATTTTTTTTTTTACTGTTTTTCTACAATGTGTTTTGTAGCTTTTTGGTTACTTGAAAATGGTGTTCCTGCATTTAAAGGGGGGAAAAAAGGGAAGACATAAGAGCATCCAGCAAACAGTCAAAGGCAAAATATTTTGTATTGGGCAGCACTACACAACAGATGCATGAATATTTAATGGCGCTTTTGGCTGAGATTGAAAAGTGATACATCCCTCTGCAGTAAACCCACAGCCACAGGAGGTGTGTGTGAGGGTGGAAAGGCACTGGCTAGTGGTCTGAACACTGAACCAACTCACAAGTTCATATGATTCAGCTGGGATTCTCAGGTCCCACAGATTTGCCACTGCACAGCAATACTCATTTAGAAATGTCTAAACAGCTGGTAAATGTACATTTTATTTCTCAGTTACTGGTGCCTTGATGTTCTCCTTTGGAGATCTGGGAGATTTGTGTGTTCCTTGCTCAGTGAAGTCATTCGTCATGGTCTTGCCAAACCCTTAATGTAGCTTCATTATTCAAAGCATAGGCTTCTTGCTTTACATCCAGTCGGAAACTCCTCATACAGCTTCTAAAGCTTTGGCACTAATGCACTGGCCTCAGATTTAGACTGACAAGTTTATTGAGGGGAAAACACATGGCCATGTGGGTGACAGATTGGTAGCTTTCGGCAATAGGATGTTGTGTTGCATTGTTGCAATCTCAAGCGTTCACAGAGAGTGAAAGGAACAAACAGTGCACTGTGGATCTGTGTCTGTGCTTAGCCTAATATTTGATCTATTATTTGTTCAAGAATATGATTCCTAATAAAGATAAAAATAAGTAAAATAAGTAAAGAAAGAAACTGAAGAAATAAATTGTGGTTTGTATATGAAACTGTGCTTTAACTGCACAATAAAGTGAGTGTGTGGAGGTGGTGATGATGCCTACTGTTATATTTAGTTAACTCCTTTACTGTATGTTAGGAATAAAATATGATAGAGTTTTCTGTTATAGGAAAATAATCAACAATGGAGTAGATAATTATTTTACAATAACAGCAACTCCCAAAGTCTTTTATTCCTCTGGCAATTTGCCAATGCTAACAATTCTTAGTTTATTAATAGACACATTACATCTTTAACCATTTATAGTTATATTTAATTAATGTTGTGGAATGTCCACAAGACAAGTGAGTTCCTGTTACTTGCATTATGACATATAAAAATAACATATTCCCTCACCATCTTCTCTTTTTTCCTCTCTTGATATTAATAAGGCAGCAAAAACAGCTTATATTGTTACTGAGAAACGTCCTCTGTCCTGAAAACTTTTGTGGGGTAAAACTTACTGACAAATTACATGGCGCTGACTCCCTTGACTCCTTTGATAAATCTAAATAAATGTCTCCTTACAGAAAGCTTCACCATATCAACAATTATGTTTTTTTTTCCTTGTTAATTATAACATTTTTTTTTTTTTTTTTTTTTTTTAAATCAGTGATTTATTATGGCCAGGGCTACTTTCAGAGCTGCTGTTATAGAAAATTAATAAACACCAAACAGTCAGTCAGATTTTAGCATTCAACAGCACTGTGCTATAAAGAGATACTCTGCGTAAGGCCTTCTGTTAAATGCTGTAAATGTGAAAGTGAAAAGAATCTCTTTTGCCATGCGTTTTATGCTTTATAGAACGTACAAATGTATAGCCATACCACCTGACTCTATTCTGGTGTTGGAACCTGTGTCTTTTGGCAGCACAATCACTGTGATCACTGTTGACAGACAGTATTTACAGTCCGTCACATCCAGTCCAGCTTAATTAGGCACGTCTAAGTCTATCAACATCTCAGACGTTCAAGGCTTCTTTAGGTTCAGTGACAGTAGAGACTGTCTGAGGGAAAGGTTTCTTTTGTTCTGAGCCACAACACTGAATTCCTGCACAAAGTGATGGTATAATTATTGAAGCCACTTTAATAATATCGCATCAGGTTTCATCTCAAAGAGCCTTTCGCATCATCTGCCATTTGCCATGCCACCAAACTTCCACTTGGACCTACCAGTGGGTTCTGAGATTGCTCTATTTTCAGTTAGCCCAGAAACCTGATGCTCCAACTGGGAAAATGTCAGACATGTAGGAGAGGGAATCACACTTCATGTGAGGACACTCTCTTTTTGTTAACCCAGTTTTTGAGTATTCGTAGCACATGAAGTGTCGGGGGCGGGGGCACTCGGCACTAATGTTTATATGGAATTTTGATTTTGTAAAATTGGAAAGGTTTACTTCAGTGCAGGACCGGTTCTTGTTTCAAGTAGCATAAGCAATTGCTTGGGGCCCACAGACCACCAGAGGTCCGCATGATTTTTAAAAAACATATGCAAAAAAAAATCACACTTTAATATCATTCGGTGAAAAGGTTTACTGTAGGGGAGAGCGGGGCACAACCTAATGCAGGGCACGTTGTAACAGACTTTATTTAATACTTTCCATGTACACTGATATGATGAATCATCCAGTCATTACTGGTTTCCATACCAACAATGTGTCAAACAACTTTGGAAGATTTAATTTAGTATCATTTTAATCTTTAATCTCTTGGTTATAATCCCACATAGTCCCTAAATGCTTATATAGCCTGCAGAATTTAATAGTCAGGTCTGAATCTCAGTTGCGCACAGGGGGCACGTTGTAACGCTGAATTAAAACTTGCCTCACTATTACAAGAAACTATGCTATTCCGTACAGTTAATCATGTAAATTCACAAAATTTTCTTTTATGATTTTATTTACTGCAGCATGAGAAACAGGCCAAGGAAGACAGACAGGGGTGTACAGTACCTGTGTGTGTTATCTCTTTGCCTTCATTATGTTGGCTTTCGCTTTGTTCTATGTTTATTGTCAAGCAGTAAAATTTGTTGTATGTAAACTGACATTATTTCATAATGACTTTATGATTTTATAAGTTAAGAAATGTTTTTACTGACATAATATCATAATTTATCTTGTACGTTTTTTAAGAAAATCTGGTTAAATTGTCAGAAGGGGATTTTAAGCGGTCATATGGTCATGTTACAATGTACCCCTCACGTTACAATGTTCTAACAATTCACTTCTCTTCTTTCCGATTAAATAATGAAAAAAGTATATGTTTTATTCATAAAACAAGACCAAATATTTGTACCAGACATTTGTAAAATTAATATGAAAAAAAGAAAAATGTTTTGAACTATGAGTACTTTTCCACAAACTTGAGAAAACAAAAAGTGTTAGGTTGTGCCCGGCTCTCCCCTGTGTAGTAACTCATGTAACTAACATTAGCACAAAGAAGCAGCAGTCATGAACACCTTTAAGAAATGAACACTAATTAATTGGATTTATTCAGTTTGTCTGCTTTCTTGCTTCCACTTGTTGATGTCATTTAAATGGAAAACGTTGGTGGCTAACTAGCAAGCTAGCTAGTATCTAGAGTAAGAAGTGTTAGGCTAACACACACTAAGTTACTATTACCAGCTATGACAATAGTAGCCTGTTGACTTTAAAGATAATCAATGCTCAGCAGGTTCTCTTCAGAACTGTAGCAACCAGTGAAGAATGCTTTCAATCCTGTCACTATGCTACGTAGCCTAATGGTGTAATGATCAGTTTTCAGGTTCTATGAGGAAATACTTTGGGGCTTCATCAGCATTAGAAACAACTGAAAGTGAATTTTCCCATTTTCTCCCTAATTTAGTCTTTCCCACCCACCAGCCAGCTCTCCCTTATCATAAGACAGCCTTCACCCTCCCCGGTTGGCAGCGATCACATGCTTCCTCTGAGACATGTGAAACTAGATACAGCAGTTCTTTTTTGAACTGCTGCTTATGTTGCATCAGGGTAGCATGACACACCCAGAGGAAAGAGCTATCGACCCTCTTCCTTATTCTTGACTCAGTTGTCGCTTAGGGCCCCCAAATGATGAAAAATGGCCTTGTTTCAGTATAAAGTATTTTCACGCAGAGCATAATTTAAAGGCGGTTGCATGTCAATAGCTCTACATATTATTTTGCATAAACACAAAATCCTCATAACCGCCAACAGTACAATGTCTCTTATCATTTAGGAAATTGTCTACAATATGTTCCCTTTTTCAGCATGGAAGAAAATGATCAAATGTGGAGACTCCTTTATAATTGGCAGCTGAACATAATATTGACGGGTATGCTGTGTAGAAACAAATGTATCCCACTTTTCTTTGCAGTCACAAAAAGCTGTTTTATAGGATGGCACAAACCTAACAAGAATACTGCATCAACAATGATCCACAAATAACACCCTGAACTCAAGTTCACTGGTCAGCCCTTTTTTGACCTTCTCAAACTGTCACTGGGCTGTCGTTGAGGACAAAAGACTACACAGGCCTCCAGGGAAGAGAACAACAGTTTTAATGTATTCATCCTTGGCGGTCCATGTAGTCTTTTCTAGTTGCTTTTTTTTTCTTGTTCTACTTCAGAATAATCTGATTGCTCAAGCACGCATTGAGTATTTGGCTGACAGAAGATGCGGTTATAACAGATCTATCCATTTTTAACTCAGTAATGCAGCTGATCAAATGTTCAATGCAATGTACAGTACTGTGCAAAAGTTTTAGGCACATGCAAAGAAATGCTGTAGAGCAAAGATGTCTTCAAAATAATGAAATTAAATGTTTCTACATTTTAAAAAAATACCATAAAGAGCAGTAAACAGTAGTAAATGAAACAGTCAGTATTTGGTGTGACAAAAAAAAAAAAAACATTAAAATAAAAATTGTAGTCTCTGGTACAATTTGTTTGGTTTTATAAGGAAATGAGCTGGTAAGTTTTATTGAGCATCTTGCAGAACCAGCCACAGTTCTTCTGGAGACTTTAACTTTCGCACTTATTTTTGCAGCAAAACCCAGCAGCCTTCACTGTGTTTTTTGTCTGAAAAGTGTCTCTTATGTAATATGCTGCTTTCTTTAATGACATACAAACATTTTTCTATAACATTTAATTTTGTGCTAAAAAACTAATGTTTGGGAATCTGAAATGTTTTTTGTACTTGATAAAAAATCTATAACAAAGTTTGTACTAAAAAAAATAGGGTGCCTAAAACTTTTGCACAGTACTGTATTTCTTCTTACTAGATGTTAAAGTAGTCATTGGCTTTTTAATCACCTGCGATTAAGTCTGATTGTCATCTCTGGAATATTCTTAAGTTCCCCGGGAATCACTTGTATAAATATTGTTCAGAGAAAGCCTGATGGATTCAGGATTCGTGATTGGTGATCATTTGGGCATGAGTGATGTTCTGCAAGTGAACAGCTGTGAAAGATCTCTGCTTGGGGCTTGACCTCAGCTGCCGTTTGTGCTGCATTGTTCTTTAATTTATTCAAAATTTGTTTTTCTCGTTCCTCATCAGAAACCCAGGTGCAAACAGCACTAAGCCTGTTCAACTGTTCATCACAGGCCTGGAGCGTTACACTGTGCTGCATGTATAGATCACTGAGATATGGTTCTGTATCCAAGTCAAAATGAAGACCTTCCTGTAACTAAATTGTGATTTCCTGTATTAGTTAGTACAGTGTGATCGTCATTATAATGTTGAATTGGTAATTTTTTTTTTTTACAATTGGTACCAACGAACGTTTTCCATCCCAGTATAAAATTTAAATTATAATATATGAACTTTGAATGAACATATGCTACCAAAAATTAACATATGCTACCAAAAAGTATGGCATTTACATCAGTTTAAGTACATATAATGTTTAGGTAAATGTAATGACCATGAAACAACTTCCTGTTATCACTTACATTTTAGCAGTTCTTCCCTCACCAGCCTCTTTTTTTTAACATTAATAAGACAAAAAATGTTTGTTTTTTTTGTCTGTAACAGCTTTTCATGTTACAGAGAAACCAGAAAACTTACTGACTGTTACAATATACTGACATCTGACACACCTTCAATAAATAAATAAATAAATAAACAAATAAATAAACAAATACCAAAGATTTCACCATATTATTTTCTTTGTTGAATAACATGTTGTTAATCGGTTTTATTATTAGTCTTAGATTATATACATGTTTTTTTGCCCGCCATACAAGTCCCTGTGAATACATTACTATGGAAACCATAATATATTCTAACTAGCATGTTAAATAATATGATATAATAAGCAATATAATATAATTGCCTTGTAGCCATAACTGTTGTCAGAGCTGCTCATTTAGACAATTAATCAACACCTTCTGACCAATCAAACGCTAGAATCAGATTCAAGAATTCACTAGTGCTGTTGTATAAAGGGCAAACTATTACTTATATTAAATTAACTAATTAGAGCAACCAATAATCAACTAATAAGAGCATATTAGTTAAGAAAGATATGGTAATTTAAGCAATGTAAGTTTTATTGTGTGTGTGTGTGTGTGTGTGTGTGTGTGTGTGTGTGTGTGTGTGTGTTAGAGAGAGAGGTAGAGTCTACTTACAGAATTGCTGACTCATGGTTGTCTTTGGCAGATTTGTGTTGACAGTCTAGCTTGTATGTTGTAACAGGGCATAAATCTAACTGTGAACCTCAACTATTTATCAAGTTCATATTCGAAAGCACGCTGTGACCTTTTAGCTTAACTTTTGAGATATTTTCTTTCTTCATCATCTCATTTTCTTAATTCCCTTTATGCATTAATTCCCCCGAAGCCTAAAGTTTAAAAGAGTCAGAGCTCTGCATATGTCATTAATTCTTTTATGGGCTTATATTCTTTTATGGGCTTATATGGACGTATGTTACCTATCTAACATACTAACAAGTGGCAAATTAAAGGGGGGAAAAACAACATAAAGTGATGTGTTGAGTCACCACAAGCCACTGAAACAGCTTCTGTGCTCCTTGACATAGACACTATGCTGGAGGAATGAACACCATTCTTTCAAAAGATAGTACCTCAGTTGGTGTGTTTTGTGTTTTTGTGGTAGAGAGCGCTGTCTAACACATCATTCCAAAATCTTCCATAGCTTTTCAACTGGGTTGAGATCTAGTTACTCTGATGGCCATAGGATATGATTTATATAATTTTCATCTCATCACACCATCCAGTGAGCCCTCATGCTCTGTGGATAGGGGCATTGTCATCCAGAAGAAGAGCACTTCCATCAGGAGAGAAATGTCTCATCAGAGGACAAAAGTGATCAGTCAGAATTGCTTTGTATTGATTTGCAGTAGTGCTTTCCTCTAAGGGGACAAGTGGACCCAAAACATGCCAGAAAAATGCCTCACACAGCATAACAGAGCCACTAGCTTTTCCTTGAATTTGTGAACTGTCTATAATTATCTCATACCGCCTTGTTTTTTCTCATTTTGTTACATGAGTGAGCTGATGAATGTGTTTATAAATGCTGCTTGATTTGTGTTAGTACGAATGTCCCATAAGAGCCATCTGACTGACATTTCAAACAACACAAATGACAGCATCATTGCAGTGACTAAGCGAACCCTGTGTAGTTATCATGTGAACGTGCATGTGATCCCAACTCACCACACACCTCCTCTCTCTCTCTCTCTCTCTCTCTCTCTCTCTCTCTCTCTCTCTCTCTCTCTCTCTCTCTCTCTCTCTCTCTCTCTCTTTCTTGCTGTCCCTCTCCCACCTTTTTTTTTCTGAGGTTTGTACAAATGTTCTCCTTAGCGTCCCTGAATGGCCCCCATGAGTCCTGGCTCAAGACTCAGGTGCTATTTGGCTGGCTCTTGTTTGCTGCAGATATTATTACTCATGCTTAAAAGGTTTCTGCAGGTGAAAAATATTGCCTCTAGAGAGCAAAAACACTATGCACTATAAAACATAGTACATAAATGATGTGCCTTAATGTGCAGTATTTTCTCTTTTTTTTCTGTGAAGATTAGTAAAATGTGTAGTTTGTTTCTGTTTGTAGTGTTTCTAGACATACAGTATAATAACCATATGATTTATTCAATATCATATAATATCCATATCATATACAGTCCCCTCTGAAACTATTGGAATGGCAAGGCCAATTCAAAGACTGAAGACATTTGGGTTTGAGATCAAAAGATGAATAAGAGAGTTTAGAATTTCAGCTTTTATTTCCTGGTATTCAAATGTAGATGTGTTAAACAACATAGAACTTTTTGTATCAGTCCCCCCAATTTGTAGACAAGCAAAAATATTGGAACACATGACTGACAGGTGTTTCTTGTTACTCAGGTGTGTCCTGTTAGATTGACGGTTTAAACAATAAATAGCTCTAAGCATCTGCTCTTGGTTTTAGCCTTCGGTTTCACCTGCAAAGACTGCATTTGTTGTTAAAAAGGATAAGCCAACATGAAGATCACAGAGCCGTCTATGGGAGAAAAGCAAGCCATTTTGAAGCTGAGAAAAGAAGGAAAATCAATCAGAGGCATTGCTCAAACACTGTACATAGCAATTACAACAATTTGGCAGAAACACTGTAAGAGCTGTGAAGAAAAACCCAAAAACAACAGCCAGTGACATCAGCCAGATTGGCATTCGCAAAGAAATACAGAGATGAGCCACAAAAGTTCTGGAACCAATGTTAACCTCTACTAAATTGATGGAATTGATGAAAGTGTGGAGAAAGAAGGGATCTGCTCATGATCCAAAATATCAAGCTCATCTGTGAACCATGGTGGAGGTAGTGTCATGGCTTGGGCTTGCATGGCTGCTTCTGGACCGGGCTCACTAATCTTTATTGATGATGTAACTCATGATGGTAGCAGCAGAATGAATTTAGAAGTTTACAGTTATGTCTGCCAATTTACAGAAAAATGCATCCAAATTAATCGGGAGGAACTTTATCATGCAGTAAGACAATGATCCAAAACACACTGCCAACTCAACAAATGGGGGAAAAGTGGAAGGTTTTAGACTGGCCAAGTCAATCACCAGACCTTAACCCAATTGACAATTTGGTGATGTCAGCAAGTTGCAGGCTTGATGCAGTTATTGCAAGCAAGGGATACACAACCAAATATTAAGTGTTATTTACTTTAATTTATGTCAAGACTTATCTGTCCCTATACTTTTTCTCGCCTAAAATTTAGGTGGTCTGATAGAATAGGTTCTATGTTTTATGTTGTTTAACACGTCTAGATGTAAATACGGAAATAAAGTCTGAACTCCTAAACTATCGTCTCATATCTATCTTTTGATCTCAAACCCAAATGTCTTTGGTGTATAGCACAAACAAATGAATTGCCCTTGCTGTTCCAGTGGTTTCAGAGGGGACTGTAATTTCAAAAACAGTATATTGTGAATCTTGGCTTGTTTCTTCATTTCAGACTTCTGTTTACATTTTTCTGTCCCAGAAATGAGCTCAACTCCCAGCAGGAATAAAACTGCTCATCCATTTTTAAAAAGGCAACTCACAAGGAATATGTAGTTTTTCATCAGAAGGGGTCATGTCATTTAAGGCATATCAGTGTTTTCATTGAAATGTACTGAATTTACACTTTTGTTGTTTAAATCACTTATCTTATTTATTTGACAAAGCTATTAATTTCCAGCTCCCATTGGTCAGTTGTTTTGAGAATCATTGTGCACAACCAATGTAGAACAACATCAAATCATTCCATTGACACCTGTCTGGTATTGATTTCCTTCCCTAGCGATGCTTTGACAGTCTGCAGGCTTGCTGAGACCCAGGCCATTGCCATGGCGGTGTATTCCAATTCCTTGGGAACGGCGAGTCCTGCGTTTGAGCCATGGTCCACAGCGTCAGTGGATTGGGATGTCCTGCATTTGCTGGGCTCTGTGGCTGAGGAGAATAGCACTACAGAGAGGTGTTACCTCTCACACTCTCGCAGCAGTGTGCTTCAGGGGCTGCCCTTTGGTGGAGTGCCCACTGTTCTCGCTATCAACCTCGTCCTCTGGCTGGTACAGTATTTCTCTCTCTGCTGCTGTTTATAAAAAAGCAACGGGCCCCATATTGGTTTCAGAGACCTGCAGATGGTCATTGTTTTTTGCACTGCTTTGTTTCCATACAAAAAGGTCTAAATCGAGAACTGTAAAGGATTTGTAAGTTCATCAGCTGCTATGCAGAAAACTACAAAAAAATGTTACCTGATTAACTGAAGCCCATTTAGAAGAGACAGAATCCTTAATTATCCAAAGAACCCCTTAGGGACCCTTTTTTCCCCCAAGAATTGTATACTGTATACACCTGAGCAGTTATTATATTCGTTGAAGGAACTGGAACAGAACCAAAAATGGGCTGGCTAGAGGAATGGATTGAGAACCTCTGGCCTGTGGTGTGTGGATAACTAGGGAACATAATACAGAGTTATATATTAATACATTTTACAGTGTATTTAAATGAATTCCCTAACCAAGATCTGTTGCATTACTGTCTCATGTAGTTAGTAGGATGCTGTAGATAGTTAGGCTAATCATTATCCAACAAAGTCCCTGCGATGGACTGGCACTCCGTCCAGGGTATCCCCTGACTGTGCCCCATGCTCCCTGGGACAGGCTCCAGGTTCCCCACGACCCAGTAAGGATACGCCATATAGAAAATGGATGGATGGATGGATTATCCAACAAAGTCTCTATGTGTTCTTTGCTACTGAAATATGCAATACTGTGCAAAGTTTTAGGCACATCTAAAAAAAAAAAAAAAATTCTGTAAAATGAAGATACATTCAAAAATCAAGAAACTTGCTTCTTCAGTCTCTTCAGGTAAAATGCCAGACATCCTTGATGATGTGTTTATCGGAATAGGGTCTGTTACATTACTTCTGTTATTAGTTTATTACTTAAAACACTACAAATAAATTGCTGTAAAATCAGAAATTAACATTAAAAAACTTTTACTGATACAATGTAGTAGGCATGAAATAGAAATCTTTTATCATTCTTGACACTTTTTTATACCAACTTTACCCATTATTGCTGAAGTAGTATACTATATGTCTAAAAAAAAAAAAATCCTGGATTATTGCATGTACAGCCTCATCTGCATTATTTTTTTTATAACAAAGCAGGTTGATTAACCAAATGAAGGCAGAACATATTTGGTCAGTGAGAGTGGAAATATTTCATGCAGGTTCAAATTATAGGCTTGGTTACTGAAAAGCTGTGTTCTCGTTGTCTAGTCATTGAGTGCATTCCTGCTGGAGTCATTACATGAACAGTGTGCATACTGACCTTACTTGCTGTCAGTTTCCAAGACAACCACTCACCTCCTCTCTCTCTTTCTAAAGAAATGGCTAATTATTACTACTGCATACAGGCCTGGAGCATAGGAGGGCTTTATGCAAGAAACACTTTATTCCCTCTTCTTCAAACTAAATAAATATTTATGTATATGCACAATTGCCAGTTTGTTTTTAATGCAAGTATTTGTACAAAGAAAGAAACTTGAGGTAGTACATGAGTTTAAATATCTAAAGGTTATAATAGACTCACAGCGCTCAGTTAAAATATGTAAAGAAAATGTTGAATATTGTGAAATATAAATAGGTAAATTTAAGATTAAGAGACAATTTGACTATAGAATCAGCAGAATAGTTTTAGCACACTATGATTTTTGTCAAACCAGTTGGGTACAGACCTATATGACAATTCTTACTACTCCTATTGAGACAGCATATAAACAGATTTAAAAGGTTTTACATTAAAAAAAAAAAGTCAAATTAACAGCATCTATGTAACATTTTACCTAAATATGGATTTGTAAGCTGGAAAGAAATTCTCAGATGTAGTATTAGTTTTTGTTATGGTCTTGCTCTTCCAGTGCTGGGAAAATTTGTATATTAAATCACAAATAGGTCAGCTAAAGCTGTTAGTCGACCTAGAGGTGATTAAGGACATGCTATATAACCAACATCATGTTTAGTTATACAGTATGTTTATAATGCTCATGTAAATTAGTGTTTTAGTGTGTTGGGTGTTCTTTTAATGTGGATTTGTTTGTCCTATTTTTCTTAAACATCAGCCTGCCCAGAGACACATATGAAAATGAGCCATTTTGCTAAATCTGAGATATTTACATCATACTTATTGATGTTGATTAGTGTGTATTTTCCCTGTTAAATAAATAAAAAATAAATAATTTTCCTTGGGAAAGGAGCTATAGTATTGAACTTACGTTAAAAATCATGCCACCACTTAATTATGAATTGTCAGTGTGTAGGATGTGGTCATGAAATAATATGTTTTTCTCACAAACACATGGTAACGGTATAAACTGGTTCTGTCTGATCTTTTCATGCTGTTTGCTGTAGTTCCTGTTGCTGGTTTTCTCCTGTGTGAGAAAGGCTGCATGGGATTACGGTCGTCTGGCTCTGCTGATGGAGAATGACAGGTACATCAACCTCCACTGAAAGCACTCTGTCACATCCTCTACTAAAGAGATGTACATTGATTATGGTGAGGTCTGCAGAGAGTGCCACATTCTGGTCAGCTGTACTACATATTCATGCACATCTAAACAGGCAGATGGAAACACACATAAACACAATAAAACGCATATGCCCAGTGATAAACATTTAGTATGAAAAGCACATTTACTCAGCAAAATAAGAAGTTTGGCCTCTCTGTTGTAATGTGTATATGTACTGTCCTAAAAAAGAAAAAAACCTTGCAAGAATGATATTGATTATAACATTTTGAAGCCGGACTCCATATCCCCATCTACACATTCAATATCACATGATCATACGATAATTGCAAGGATTAGTCATATGTTACACTGTTACAGCATACAGTAATATAGCATGCCTGCAGCCCTCACAGTGCTCCTTCACTTTTGGTGAATATGGGTGAGATACTGGCACCATCTTGTGGAGAATGTGCATGTTACTCCTGATGGCAAGCATTTCTCAAGGCTTTGTTTTCGAGTACCGTAACAAATCTACATAGTTATAATTTGAAGTTCCTTATATCCAAGACATGTATGTAGTATGGTGACATTTTCTTTTCATATACAGTATTTATACAAAAGAATCACCCCCCCCTTTTAAAATAATCATATTTTTGTTGCTTTACAGCTTGAAATGAAGACAGACACAGTTTTTGTTTTATCCAGCTGTATTTACTCAGTGCAACTTATAACATCCAAGTGAAAGATATAACACCAACATGTCAGAATTTTTTTTTTTTTTAAACAGAATTACTGAGTTGGAAAAAGGATCACCCCCCATTTTGTTGAACCACCTTTTGCTTTAATTACAGCCTTTAGTCTGTTGGGATATGTCTCTACTAACTTTGCACATTTAGACTTTGCAATATTTGCCCACTCTTCTTTGCAGAACTGCTCATGTTCAGTTAAATTTGATGGTGACTGTTTGTGGACTGCAGTCTTCAAGTCATGCCACAGATTTTCAATGGGGTTTAAGTCTGGGCTCTGACTAGGCCATGCAAGGACATTCACCTTTTTCTCCTTCAACCACTGCGTGGTCAGTTTTGCTGTGTGCTTTGGGTCATTGTCATGTTGGAAGGTAAAACTTCTTCCCATTGACAACTTTCTAGCAGAGGGCAGCAGATTTTCCTCAAGAATTTGACGGTATTTTGCCCCATCCATTTTCCTTCTATCCTGACAAGTGCTCCAGTCCCTGCTGCAGAGAAACACCCCATAACAGGATATTACCACCTCCATGCTTTACTGTGGGAATGGTGTTATTTGGATGGTGAGCTGTATTGGATTTCTGCCAGACATATCGTTTGGTGTTGAGGCCAAATAATTAAATTTTAGTCTCATCTGACCATAACACATTTTTCCATGTGGCCTCAGAATCTTCAAGGTGCCTTTTGGCAAAGCTCAGTCGTGGGTGGCTTTTTTCATGCAACCCTCCCATACAAGCCACATTTGTGGAGAATTTGTGATATTGTTGTCACTTGCACACAATGACCACTCTTTGTCATAAATTCCTGCAACTGCTTCAGAGTTGCTGTAGGCCTCTTGGTAGCCTCTCTGACCAGTTTCCTCATGGCTCTTTCATCCAGTTTGGAGCGACGTCCTGATCCAGGGAGGGTCTGTGTTGTACCAAATACCTTCCACTTAATAATAGACTTCACTGTGCTTCTAGGCATTGATAAAGCCTTTGAAATCCATCTCCTGACTTGTGCCGGTCCACAACTTTATCCCAGAGATTTTTTGACAGTGCCTTACCACCCATAGTTGATTGTTTGCTTCAGTTGCACTACAAAATGCTCCAGGAAAGCTCTTTTCATGCTGAGCTAATCAAAATGACCACAGCTGATCACAGTTGAGCATCAAATGTCTTTGTGTACCATTGAGAAGGTGATTAGCTACACCTGATTGAGTTTACAAGTCATTTTTAGGAGGGGGGTGATCCTTTTTCCAACTCAGTGATTCTGTTTTTTTATTTTTTATTTATTTTTTTTCTGACATGTTGGTGTTATATCTTTTGCTTGGATGTTATAAGTTGCACTGAGTAAATACAGCTGGATAAAACAAAAACTGTGTCCGTTTTCATTTCAGGCTGAAAAGCAACAAAATGTGATTATTTTAAAGGGGGGTGATTCTTTTCTATTTTTAAATTGTATCTTGCTTTTGTTTTACATTGTACTACAAATGACAGCAAATCGAAAAGGTTTCTTGCTTCTTCAGTCCGCATTTTCTACCCCCCGATTTTTTTTCTTTCTTGTGCTTGAAACCAAGTGCTTGTGTGTAAAGGCAGAGGTGTGAACACTTTTGAAAAATCCTATCTTGGGTGCTTCTACTCAAGACAATATTGGCAACCTGAGATGCTTGAACTACACAAATATAATTTGCATAATCTGAATGGGAAGCCTAAAAAATCTGAATATGACTTGATGATGATGATATGGGAATATCATTCTCAGCACAGGACTGACACTGATGTGACAGTGTGTGTGTGGTGTTAACATGAGTGACTTAGCACTGTAGAGTTGGTGGGGTTTGTCTACACTATGTACACTTAAATTTCACTTTATTGGGTACACCTATCTTGTTTAGTGCAGCTTGTAGGTCTATATTTAGAGTCTATAGCTCATATTCTGCCATACATGATTTGTGTTAATGGTCTTCTATCCCTTCCTCAGTGGCAGTTTCTGAACTGTTGTTGTCTGGATATTTTTTTGGATTTGAACTATTTTCAGAATTATTTTTCAGGTTTGGACTATTAACAGAAAGTCTTTAGGTAATTAGACTAGGTAATTGTGACAAATAAACATACAACATTTATATAGCCCTATGTGCAGGTTGCATACACTAAGATTGCATATCAGAGGTTATGCTGCTTAGATTGCAGCTCTGTTTCGTCAGTCTGCTGGGTTAGTCATCATCTCTCTCCTCAGTAGATTTACTATAAAGTGTCCCCACACCCTTTTGTTTAATGATAAAACTTTGATGTAGGGCATGCTCTGTTAATTCATGGTACTGTTTGGGGATTGTAGTTTAGGTTAGAGTTTCATGGATGATACTGCACTCAACAGAAACACTACATTTGTTGATACAATTCCATTATGTTTTTCTTAGCTTAACATCACTTTTCTATGGAGAGCAAAGTGAGAAAGAGAAGTCTCCTTCTGAAACCAGTCCCTCAGACTCAGAGACCAAAGATATGGTGAGAGGACACAGACAGACACACACACAAACACACACACACACACACACACACACACACACACACACACACACACACACACACACACACACACACAGAATAGCCAAACAAATAAGTGGTATAGTTTCATATAATACTTTAAACCATTCATTTTTTGTGAACTAAATAAAACTGAGCATGTAATAGCATGCTTGTTTTTAATTAATTGTAGTGGAATAGCAGTATGAACTGAGGAGCCATCACATGGTAATAAAAATGGTACACTTTTGTGTTTGCCTCCAGTATTTGCTTGACACGTCTGTCACATTATGTCTATGACTCACCTTTTCCGTATCTGACGACATTCTGCCCCCTTGATTACTTAGTGCATGATGTTTCAGCACAGACTCATCAACATTTTGTTTTTATATAGTTCTTTCTGTGTTCTCTTATAGCACAAATGGTTCTGACAGATGCCTAGCTTGCCAGACATGCTCTTTTCTCACTTTTATTTGTCCTAGACCCTTTTATGCACTCGTTGTCTTCTCTTCCTTGTCTTTATAGGGCTTCTGCTCCTGGCTCACATCTCTCTACCACATGAAGTAAGTGTGCACTGGCTAGTGGTGATGACATCACTCAGCGTTTGGCTCGCTTGCGTTATATCTCATTAAGCAGGGAAAACAAACGCAGGCCTACGGTCTGCCACTCACTCTCACAGCTTGGTGTGCTCCTTAAAGCGGCCACTTCCTCTGTTCCCATGGTTTCCAGGATGTCATTTAGGTGGTCAGGTTGGCACACTAGCGCCATATTTAGCCGACTGCATTAGAACCATCCAGAACTTCTAGATGGTGGTCCTGTCAGCAGGAGACTGGGAGGCCATACTGTGTGTGGGGCAAGGCTCAGGGTGTGTGCTCGTGTGTTCATCTGTTTATTATCTTATATAATCATGTGTCTTGTTTGGTTTATACAATTGAAAAGGCCTCACACACACAAGCTATACTGAAGGTCATACACATTTGAATTGTATTTAGTGAGAGTTTCTCTTATTCACACCCTCATTAGCTGTGTACAGCTCTGACGGTGTTGGTTTCACTTTGCTCTCTGCAGGGACGAAGAGATCCGTAGTAAGTGTGGCATTGATGCAGTTACATACCTGGCATTTCAGCGCCACATCATCCTTCTCATGGCTGTAGTGTGTCTGTTCTCGCTGAGTGTTATCCTGCCTGTCAACCTCTCTGGGAGCCTCCTGGGTAATCTCAGCTCGCCTCAAAACTCACTATTTTACTGTAGAACTGCAACACTATTAAGAACCCATGACAACAGACATAACACTTTTACTGTCCACAATAATTACGTCAAGACGTTGTACCAGTAAAAGAGCTTTCTTTCTGTAATCTATTTGTCAATACTATCATAAAATGCTTACACACTGGATAAGTTTGTTCTGCTTTTATCTGTACGTTTAACTAACATCATACGTACAGTATATACAGCCATGAAATGATTCAACATAGAGAGTAGAAACAGCATGCATGTCATGTATGTACATTTTCTTTCCATTCATATAAACATATACATGACCGCGACATGACTATAAAGATAAGACTTACATAATCTAACTTACTATTATGTTTCTTTTTATAGTCTTTCACAGGGTTGTGCTGTGATGAATTACATGCTAGAAATGGTTTCTGGAAGCTTTAGGAGGTTTCACTTATACCCAGACATTAGTGGATGAGCCCAAAGGGCTTGTTTGGACCACCCCATAGTGTTTGCAGATGGTTTGAGTGGCAACTGAGGGTTACAGAAGCCAAGCAAAACACGGGATGTCATGGGAAAGGCCCTGACTGTCCTCACCCCAAGAAAAGCATTGTGAAAAGCAGCCTCCCGTACTCACACACCCACATTCACATAGCTGAACTTTCCTCAACCAGAATGGACTATAATACGTTAAACGTTGATCCATTTAAAGTAAAGAGAAAGAGTAAGATTTAAAGCTAGAGGAGGAGCTGGTAATGTAAAACACTTCACAGAGTTTGGTCAAACCTTTTTTTTTTTTTTTTTTTTTTTTTTTGTTGTAGATCCATATCCATCCAGATTTCAAATAGTAAAAACTTTTTTTTTAATTAATTGCTTCTAAATGTTTATGTGTTTATATTTATCAATATAGAGAAATGTGTGGGGAATGTTGACATTCCCATGGCATTGTAACTGGCTTTGTATTGAAAGAGATTTCAAAATGTAGTCATATACAATAAGTCTGGACTGTGGTGGCTCAGTGGTTAAGGTTCTGAACTAGTGATTGGAAGAGCTCAAATCCCAGAATGGACAGGAAGCCAAGCCTCAACCCTCAATTGCTTGGATGGCTTCTTCTGCTATGGATTAAAGTGTCTGCCAAGCGAATAAATGTAAATGTAAATCTGTACATACAGACAAGCTTTTTTCAGATACGGGTCAAGAAAATGCTCCAGAACTGACAGATTATTTATCTATCACCTAAAATATTTTTTTATGGTGTCAAAAATTGTTGATGCCTTCATTTGAGATTATTACTGTATTATTGTGGATGGGAATATAATAGTGCATAGTAAGACATTAGAATTCAGGATTATTGTATGTATGTTCTTTGTAAATTATTACCCTTTTTTTTTTTCTTTTAGAGGAAAGCCCTAAGAATTTTGGTCGGACAACTGTGGCTAACATAGCAGCACAGTAAGTTATCATATGTTTTTATTTGAATGGATGAATTACTGTACATGTTGCTGGTTATAACCAGTCCTCCCTCTCTACCACAGGAACAGTTTTCTGTGGATACACAGCATCTTTGCACTACTTTACTTTGTAATTACTGTACTCTGTATGGTCCACCACTCCTCACAGTTGGAATACAAAGAGGATGAGAAGGTTAGTATGGTCCACAGTGTGTGTGTGTGTGTGTGTGTGTGTGTGTGTGTGTGTGTTACCCAATGTGGTCTTCTGCCGTTGTAGCCCATCCACCTCAAAGTTCAAGCACCATGGTTGTAAAGAGTGGTTATTTGAGTTACTATAGCCTTCCTGTCAGCTCATCCCAGTCTGGCCATTCTCCTCCGCCTCTCACTGGATGTTTTTTGCGTTTTGTACCATTCTGTGTAAACCCTCTTGTGCATGAATATCCCAGGAGATCATCAGTTTCTGAAATATTCAAACCAGTCCGTCTGGCACCAGCAACCATGCCGCAGGCAAGGTCACTGAGATCACATTTTTTCTAGATTCTGATGTTTGATGTGAACATTAACTGAAGCTCTTGACCTGCATCAGTGTGATTTTATGCTTTGTGCTGCTGCCACATGATTAGCTGATTGGATAATTGTGTGAATGAGCAGGTGTACAGGAGTGGTAATAAAGTGGTTGATGAGTAGAAAGAGGTTTATTTCTTTCCATTTGTTGTCCTTACAGGTGGCCAGAACTTTAATGATCACCAACATTCCCAAAGAGATTTCTGACCCCGGTCTGATTACCAAACACCTCCAGTGAGTAATGAAAATCTGTTATCCTGCTAACTCCAGTCTTTCATTTGCATTTGCATTTGCATGCTTAACGTTACTGGTCAACACAAAAAAAAAATCGTTTGGGTTAAGTATATTGGATTTTTTTCTATCACCCAACAGCGAAGCTTACCCGAGCTGTACAGTCACAGACATCTGCTTCTGTTTCAACGTACAAAAGTTAATGAAGCTGGACTCTGAGAGGTAATTAATTCCCCTCATTCCCATTCCACCCACAGCAAACCATTTAACATTCCCTTTTTGTAGTCAGCATATTGTGACTCAGGGGTTACACACAAACGAAAGTTGATTAAAGACCACTTGAACGCTGTTGACTTTTGGATTGCAGTGTTAGGTTCAAAATGATTTTGTATGGCAGCACAAATTGTTCTCCTCTTCAAATCCTCATTTGTCTGGTTCTCTTGCAGGCGAAAAGCAATGAAGGGGAGGATGTATTTCACTACCAAATCACAGAAGGAAGGGAGGATCATGATAAAGACACATCCCTGTGCTCAGATCTTCTGCTGTGATTTATGTGGCTTTGAACAGGTATAATGTAATATAGTGATTTGATCATACGTTGTGTTTGTGACAGTAAACAATATAATAGTGATGGTAAATAATACACAATTTGTTTCATTCCAGTTTTATTGCTATGTCATTGCACCTCCTCAAGTTGGCCACTGGGGACCACTGCACACTAACTTCTCTTCTCTTCTCTTCTCTTCTCTTCTCTTCTCTTCTCTTCTCTTCTCTTTTTGCAGATCGATGCAGAGCAGTATTACAGTGAACTGGAGGAGAAGCTTACAGATGAGTTTAATGCAGAAAAGAATCGCATTACCATGAAGAGACTGGGCATTGCCTTTGTCACTTTCAGAGATGAGAGGATGACCGCAGTGTAAGCACTACATGGACTTCAATTACTGATTGGTCATAGTATAGCAATATCGCAGTTGCCTGCTCTTCAGTAACACAAGAGAGTTCTTTTAAAATTCTCATAGACATACCTTGCAGGAAAAAAGATCTCATAGGAGGTTAAAGATACCTGTTGAATTTGTGTAGCATTGTGAAGGACTACAGGAGGGCACGTTGCCGTCGGAAACCGCAGCAGTCTAGCATCACTACGGTCGTGCACTCGCACCAGTGGGGTGTACGCTATGCCCCTGCCCCCAGCGACATCATCTGGTATGTATACAGAGAATGAACTGGCATGAATGTCAGCTCTCTTCTTTTTCATTTAAGGTGAGGTCAATGAACTTGGTGGAAGAATCAAACAAATGTATTCTGTAACTCCAAAACACATAGGCTAGAAAACCTGGCTGAGAGTGCAAGCAAAAATGCTTCCTTGTTGTGATTGGTTGAATGCTGCTGGTCCATGTGGGTTTTTTTTTTTCAGACTTTACCCTCTGAGTAGATATTTTATTGAAAGATTCTGAAATAGAAAGAACTTCACTGTGTGTCTGCGTTATACTGAGGCTTCTTATTAAAGAGATCCCTCAAATTGTTGATGTCTCGCTTATTCCTGATCTGTGTTAATTGAAATTCCTGCATCATCAGGACAATCCTCCAGGTAGAGATATATCAGTCCCTCCAGGATTTTGTGATTTTGCTATCACAGAAATGAATGCAAAAGCAAGGAAACTTCTCAATATTCGGAGGACTTTGCAATTTTTCAAAATTACTGCAGATTTTCCGCAGATTTGGGCCAAGGCGCGTAATGTGACATCATCACAACGCGCATTCAGCCAAAGCCCTCTTCAGTTCAAGTGTGTCGAACATGAGTACAGCTAAAAGGTCTCATTTAGCAATAAACATCACTGCGAATGACCGTGCAAAACAATTTCCTGCAGTTGCAATTTCGCCAATTCAAGTTGTTTTCCGTAAAAAAATTTTTTTTTTAAACTCCGCAAGTTGCATTGCAAATTTTGAAAAAAGCTGTACAGACTGAAATATATATAAATATCAATAGAAAATATATAAATGTAAAGTAAAAAAAAAAGTGTAGGATTCCTTGGGAGCATTTTTTAGTCTTTTTCTCAGCTATAAGGACCCTTGTTTACTAGGCCCAAGTATTAGAGTGGAAAATATTACACATAATCTATTACTTAATATTTTTATTGCACATCCCTTTTTCTGTTTGAGAATTAGCTCAGTGTCCTAATAATCTTCAGCAGCAACAAAATTTGCGGTATGTGTTTCTGCAGGGAGAACCTATCAGTGTGTGGCTCTCGCTGGTGGCTTCGATGTGTGTTGCTTAATATCCTGCTCTTCCTCCTGCTGTTCTTCCTCACTACTCCTGCCATTATTGTCAACACTATGGACAAGTTCAACGTCACTCGACCTGTGGAAAGCCTCCGGGTCAGTGCCAACCACATCCCCTTTTCTCATGTACATTTTACTGTATGATTACTTTGTAAAATGACAACCTGATTTCTCTCACCTTGAAAAGGACTTTAAACTCTCTGGTCTTTTCTACAGAATCCGGTTATCACCCAGTTCTTCCCCACTTTGCTCCTATGGGCTTTCTCCGTTCTACTCCCCTTCGTGGTGTATTACTCCGCCTTCTTTGAGTATCACTGGACCAGGTGTGTAGTAAACACGAATGGAATTTTAAAAGCTTCTCCCCACCACAGTTAACATTCACTAGCCTTAAAAAGCCTACTAACAAGTGTTCAGTCTTAGTTCCAGAACACAATAATTACAACTGACTCAAGATGACTAAAACCATGCGGCGCGGTGTAGCACCATCAAACGGAAACAAACCTACAAAGCCGAAGCCACTACTTACTGGTGCTGTATGCGTATGACTTCACTGTTTTAGGATTACCCAAAGCTATTTTTGCAGCATTAACACATTAGATCTTAATGTGTAGCTGTTATTGTGTGCCAGTGGATGTCTGTTCATTGTGTTTTATACTGCAGTGACATATTCAGTGTGGTGCACAAACATATTACATAACAGCAGAGCAACCCCCACCCAACCTCCCAACCCAACATACAGACGCATTCTCCTCTCCTGCTCTGTGTGTGTGTGTCAATCAGTCGCACTCTTAGCTAACCTCTTCAGTCTTGTTGTCATAGTGATGACAATAAGGGAATAATGAATGCGCAGTGGTGGCCTCTCTGGATCTGGATCCTATAACACTTTTCTGTCAACATGGTGCATCTGCATGAGCACTGGAAGATGAAATGAAGTGCAGGAGAGTCTTTCAAGTGCATTTTTACACCCCAGAATGACTTTATACTTGTTTCAAATGGTTGTACTGGCAACAAAACAAAATTTGGTGAACATTCTGAAAATGGTTTCCTGTAGGAAACGAGAACGGCACAGTTTACCCAGCTCAGGATATAATCCACCTCCAGGAAGTAGCCCACCTGAGTGTGGGAGCTACATATACTGTAGAGTGAAATTTACACAGTCAGTACATTCTGTGCAGGTTACTTTCAAGGGAAGATGAATTACAACTTCAGCGCTTGTGAATAGTTGAAATAACAAAGACAAGATACAGATCAAGCTTATCATAATAATCACATGCTGTCATTTTCCAGGTCCAGTGAGAATCAGATCACTATGCACAAGTGCTTTCTACTTCTGGTCTTTATGGTCATCATTCTGCCTTCGCTTGGTCTGTCCAGGTACATTCATTTGTAGCGATGCCATAATGCATATCAAATAATATATCTGTATCTACGAATATATTGGTATAACCCATTTTTGTCTGTTCTCTAGTTTGGATTATTTCTTCAGGTGGCTCTTTGACACTCACTTCCTGGATCAGAAAGATGTAAAGTTCCAGTGAGTTAAAGTTGCTTGTAATTGAAGTCTGATTTAACTGTTTAATTATAAGAATTTAAAACTAGAGTGCATACTTCCCTATTTGTTTATTTTGGATCATTGCTTAGATGTGTGTTCTTGCCTGACAATGGAGCTTTCTTCGTGAATTACGTCATCACATCGAGTCTGATTGGCACAGCGATGGAGCTGCTGCGGATTCCCTCACTACTGGTTTACTCGCTGCGTCTTTGCTTTGCAAAATCCAAAGCTGAGCGCATCCATGTTAAACGAGTGAGTAAGAGGAACTGCTCTATTACTTGTCAGCCCCAGATGGACTGAATGCTATCATTTAAGGATACATAATGTTGTTCTCTGTCAGGGAAGGGGCTGTTATTCAAAAGATGCTGATTCTGAGACTTATTGGTTTTTTTTAATGCCATCAAAATGGAAACATGCCATCAACGGAAACACGTTTACTTAGTAGACGCTAAGGGCCTGATAAATTAAGCTGTGTAATTATTAGGTGTAATTAGGTCACATTCTGTGTACAACCGAATGAAACTGGCATGCAGGCCTAAATATGTCATTTAAACACTGTGCATGTGGCAACATGCAAAGTGTGTTTCTCTATTTCATACATTTGTATTTGTATTTTGTATAAGGAGGGTTGCACAAAAAAGGGTAGCGAAATGGGATCTGTGACAGATTATGTACTCAGTACGATGTACTTTGGGAAATTAGTGGCTGCCAGTTTTGCATGTGAATTTTCTTGCCTCCCAAAACTATATGTAAATTATGTGTGCTGTTCGCAGTAGTGTTGCCAAGCTCATGATTTTCCTGCAGTATTACTTTTGAACTGTCAGTGTTTTTATTCATTCTCATAGATATTTTTTGTCTATTATGTTTAATAATGCAAGACCATTTTGGGGAATTGGTGAAAAAAAAAAACTATTCAGGGAAACTTTGTCTTTTAATGCTACATGTCATTTGGGGCGAATTTGTCACTTCAACACATCAATCAGGACTTTTGTAATAGTTCAGAACATTTTTTACAAATGTTATAGAAGATGCAGTCTACCACATCATTTATTTGCATACCTTAATACTATTGTTTAGGCTTACACCACAGCCTTTTCACTAAAACAAGTTGGTATATTGGTGATATTAATGCTGTCCACACTGTTCACTTGTTCTGACACAAGAGTCTTATTTAATAAGAACGTCATTTATTATCACTTTATTTCCTTTGCTATTCCTCTTTAGTCCTGAGCTTTTTGACAGCACTAAGGGTGACCAAGGGTGACTTTTAAAAGCAATATGTGCCTCATGCACAACACATGTAGTAGGTATTCCCAGGCTCAGTGTGCGCTATGAGCTACAACTGTAGTATATTTTTATTTAGTGCATAACTTTAGTAAAGGGTTTGTTTTAGATGCATTGTGAGTTCATTAAGTTGCATTTGCACTGCATTCCTGATATAGTACGTATATACATCTTGCAAGTCTGCTTGGTAGCTTTAATTCTTCTTGCTATAGTTCTAAAACACAAACAGACTGACTAATAATAACCATTAAGTTAACTATGCTGAATAATTTGTTTAACGTTAGATTTCTTGTCCTACCTTGCAGAGTCAGGCCTATGAGTTCCAGTTTGGGTTAGAGTATGCCTGGACTATGTGCATATTCTCTGTCAGTATGACCTATAGCATTACCTGCCCCATCATCGTACCCTTTGGTGAGTTTGCAGTGTAGATTTACCAGTGTAAACTTTATACTGAGATTTTTTTAAACTATGTTCTTGTTACTGTTCTTGTTATTCTTATCTAACTTTTCAAGTACGATTCACATAAATCTTCCTTGCCTATTCTAGTTTTATTTTTCATCTGCTTTCTGTTGCCCAAACACATTTGTGTCCTGCTTTTCTTTCCTCTTTTTTTTTTTTTATCCCTTCTCTCTTTTCTTTTCTTTTTCTCCAATCCTCTTCCTCCTCCTGTGGTCAATATCCTGCTTTTGCTATATATATATATATATATATATATATATATATATATATATATATATATATATATATATACGTGTTCACGCTGCCTCACTCCACTCCTGTCCTCTGGTTCTCCTCCTCAGCAGAGTGTGTGCTGCGTGGGTGTCTGAGCCCTATCACTGACAGTATCTCAGTGTAACGCGAGGTGTCTGCGAGGTGTGAACACCACTCTAGTCTTCCAGACGCTCCGAGCCGTCTAGCCGAGAGCCAGACGCCCACTCCACACCTGTTCTGTCACCAGCACACATTATGACTGTTTATTTACTACGCCGCAGTCCACAATCATCATTTCCCCCCTTGATACTGAGGTCATTTGGCATCTGCTTTCTACATCTGGGCTGTGCTGTTGGTTCGAAATGTAGTTGATGGGCATTCTTTATCCATCCAGCTATGATCTTTATGTCTCTGTGTGATAGTTTTCAACGTTTCCGGTTATTTCCTAAACAGGCATCATCTCCTGTGATGCAGTGAAATATTTCTTGCCAAATTAGTAATAGGAGTAATCTACCTGTTTTAGGGCTGTTGTATTTGATTCTGAAGCACATGGTTGACCGCTATAACATCTACTATGCCTACATCCCCACCAAGCTGAGTCAGCACATCCACTCAGCTGCTATCAGGCAGGTGCTCGTGGCACCAATTCTCTGCATGTTCTGGCTTCTCTTCTTCTCTGTGCTTCGACTCGGTAAGATGCCAGTAAACATAACACGATTCGCAAGTGTCCGTTCTTAATATTCTCATTAATTGACCTGTTCTCAACTTTAGTTTATGTATTCATGTTGTATAATAATATCATAGGCTGTTTGTGATTTCACTGAGAGAGGAAGAACTGTAAACTGTAATAGCCTCATTGTGTAACTGGTGTGTTTTCAGGTCCAATGCGACCCATCACTCTGTTCACGTTCATCTCTGTACTTTTGTGTATCATCTTTTCCTTCTTTGGAATCTGTCTGAAAAAACTACAGCCAGACAGATCAACAAGCTATCAGGTGAGCCATGGATTAGTGCAATGATATGTAATCTCCTTTTATTATTTTAGGGCTGAAGTACATCTTCATGTAATAAGTTTGTGATGAAATGTTATTAACTTATGTTGTTAAGAAGTAATGCATTTTTGCTATGAGTGCCTTTTGGGTGACATGCTGCATAACCTTCATGCATTACCCATTTTTCAGATGTCTGATACTACCACAGAAGGAGCCTACAGTGATATGGAGAGAAGCACTGCATCCACCACGACTACTGCGAATGTATCAGCTTACTGCATTTCATTTCATTGCATCCATAAAATATCATTGATACTGGCTAAAAAAAAATGTAATGACCACTTAATATAGCAGTCATTCAATTTTGTGTCCACCTACTCACCACTTTCTCACTCAAACGAAATCAGTCTGACACAGAAGACTTTACTGCACAAGGTGAAAGTGGTCAGTATCCTGAAAACAGTCTCTTTCTCTCATCCTCTCTGCTCAGCTCTTCATAGCATCGGTCTTATTGGAGCCGGAGCTGGGTCTGACACCCATGCCCTCTCCTGCCCACCAGAGTTATGGCACCATGGGCAACTGCCAGGCTTCGGTGCACGAGGAAGAGGGGGCAACTGGGAAAGATGTGGAGGAGACAGTGGAGACGGAGCTTGAGGACACACCAGGACCCGTCTGCTCCAGCTCTCTGATGGACAGCCCAGTGGACTACCAGTGACACCTACTCACCTCTACCAGCAAAATAAAAGCCCCCTGCCTCATCTTAACTCGAGGCTGTTACTGAGGCACAATGCTGCATTTTTTTCTTTCCAGAAACCATTTCAGGAGTGGATCTGGCACAATGTGTGGCCACTCAGTCTCTCTCTCTTTCTCTCGCAATTTTTCTTGCTCTATAGCCTTCTGTCTTCTTCTGTTCTCTTCTGTTTTTCTTGGGCCTCTCTTGAGGTTGATGGCGTCTGGCACAATTGCTGACGGAAGTATGGAAAACTTGACCCTGTGCTTTGGAGGAGCTTTTCCTTGGCTCTGCTGATTTCTAAGGTCATGTCCTCACTTTAGTGTTTTTCTGTGCTTGTTCTATGTGGCTCCCAAAAACTTGACCCAGTGCACTTCTGTTTAGGCAGGATGTCAGTGAAATTGGACATGGGAAGGAATATGTTTGTTGCTAGTTGCTTATTACTCATCTTGATTTTAAAATTATAATATAAGGCTGTTTTTACTTGCTGTTAGGAATGTTGTGCTTTATTATTATTATTATTATTATTATTATTATTATTATTATTATTATTAGCATTATTAGCATTATTATTAGAATTATTATTATTTGGGAAAGTTAACCGTGTCATTTGGAGGTTAAGTGCATTTAATCTTTTGTCTTTATCTTTTATTGCATCAAGAGTGCAGAAGCCATCTCCATCAATCCTCAACCTGCCTGCTACAGCTATGTTTTTTTCCTTTGCTGCATACTCATGTTTGTAGTACAAAATTGAATAAAAGCCACAATTATGCCTACAGTGCAAATTAATGTATTTAGCTAGGACAAACTAGGACACAGAAAATCTTGGAACATACAGTACTATAAAGAACAGGAAAAGCAAATCAAAGTAAAAATCCCAAACTGTTAATTTACAAAATGAGTGAATTCTCTCGGCATTTGATTAATTAGACATGACCTTTAAAGGTAAGGGTGAAAAAAAATTGTCAGACGGATATTGCATTCTGGCATCATTGCCCAGGGTCTCCAACACAGCTTGTCATCATAAAAACTACCTTCCTTACACATGTTTCTGTTCAGTCTGCAGCACTCTCAATCCGGTGATGTGTTGCGCCAGCTACTATAACACTCTAATGCTCTTTGTAGGTTTTATACTATGCTCTTTGCTGCTAGTGGTTATATGACTGGTTGGGAAGGGGGTGGGAGGGTTTTCTTGCCAAACTGAATGCAAACGAATGTTTGTTTTGTGCTCTCTTGCTGTGCCTTGAAGAGAGATTTGAAAAGAAAAGAAAAAAACCTTTTTAAAGTATCTGACAATCCAGCATGGCCTGTGATATGCTGCATGGCCTGGTGAAAACAGAGCAGGAGATTACAAAGTGCCAAATAGTCCAGTACGTACTTCATTTACACAGTTGCGTAAACAGTGATCGCCTTAGCACTTAAGAAGAAAATCATAAATTCTCTCATAAAGCACAACATCCATCTTCAAATCCACATTCATCTAGTTTTCTTCCTTTCTGCAGTCATATTTATATAAACAATACAACACCCTGAGAGATGCAGACTGAATATTAATTTGATTTATTTGATAAATTTGTGCTGACTGTATTTACTAGCATCCAGTGTGTAGAATTTGTTTTGTTTACCCAGTGGAGGTTTGTGGGTTGTGAGGTGAGCACATTGCAGGGTGAGCTGCTGTACCGTATCCCACTGTACCATATCTCACTGCACTATAGCAGAAGACAATAAAATAAAACTGCAAACAACACATCAATGCTATGTTCTTTACAGTATGAAAGTACTTTATATATTTCTTTATGCACATGTGCAGTCACATGAGTGAGTAAACTTTTTTTTTGTCAACATGCCACTGGTGGCTGGTATAAATGGGCTAGCATGGCTAAGCCCCTCCTTGTCTTTCGAATATAAAAAGACACTCCAGAGTGGCGCAACCGAGATGTCTGGCCTATCACCAGGAGATTGTGAGTTAAACAGCCATCTGTGGCTGGGAGCTAAGGAAGAAAAATTGGCCGTGCTCTCTGTGCGGGAGGGACGGTCTACTCTCTCTCCACTCTCCACAGTGACACTAGCCAATCATGGACGTTTGTGAGCCGCTGGCTTGCTCATTGGGGATAAATTCATAAATTTAAAATCTATGTCCTGAATTTATATACTTCTGTAAAGCTGCTTTGGGACAATGTCCATTGTTAAAAGCGCTATACAAATAAACTGAACTTGAACTTGAACTTGAACTCATGTATGCGGAAGAGGGCAAATAGCATTTTTGAGTCTCAGTTCAAAAAGATGTGGTTGGCTGTTTTCTTGGAGGAAGCACTTGTTAGCCTTCACCCTCCCCAGAGAGCTGGATGGTGGGTTTGAATTGGCAGGTGACCAAATTGTGGTGAAAATAGGGGGACATCAATATGGGGTTTCAGTTTGGCAACCACAGTAGATTATTTGGTTTAACCAATCTCTTAACGCAGATTATTTTGGTCTTTTGTGGAATCATGTGCAACAGCACCACCAGTGGATTTAGGAAAAATACACCGAAGTGAGGCTAGGGTTGATTTATTCCTGGCCCAGACTGTAGATTAACACAGCCTATCAGTGACACAGATTACACAAAGTTAAATTCATCCCTACACTGATCTCCATTTGGGCTGATATTAGCCTGCTTTGTTGATGCAGTGACTGAGAAAGTGCATGTGAAATACTGTCATGGGTAATGTACAAGA
Organism: Cranoglanis bouderius; assembly: GCA_023630585.1. NCBI lineage: Eukaryota > Metazoa > Chordata > Actinopteri > Siluriformes > Cranoglanididae > Cranoglanis > Cranoglanis bouderius. The sequence continues at coordinate 17,449,807 of CM042543.1, read as the reverse complement.
ACTAAGTGGATTATATTCTCTATCATTGTTTTTCCTCCAAAATGCCTTTAGAGCAGAAACTAAAAGCAGATAGATGATTACATAAAAGGATAGACAACATAGCGATAAGTTTAGTAATACAGTATTTTGGTTTGACACAAAGGGTTACAAACCTTTCTGGTTAGCATGTTTGGTATTCAGTAGAACCACAGTATGAAGCTTGTAGGTCATAATTTGATAGACTTAAAAAAAATAGAAATCTGTAATGCAACTGTCTGTCTGTTTTTAAATTTAAGTGTCTGTGTGTGTAATAGGTTGTCCCACAACATTCTTATTATGCCATCTGCCATCGATAACTATGGTATGTAATGCATTGCTCAACCATTGTCGAGCTGCTAACAGATATTAGATTATTGCCCTCCCAGCTAATATCATGACCAGCAGTCACTGCATGCCACTGAATGTATATGAGAAGTTTTTTTTTTGTTTGTTTTTTTTAAAGAAATGATCAAAAATACAACGTGAAGAAGTTCCATCTTCTTTGACCTTATTGAGGATCAAAGCTTTATGATTCAATATATTAAAATCACAAAAAATATCAGAATTCTGATTATGTAAACCGAAGTGGTTGCAGAGTACACCCTACCGTAGATAAGAAAAGAGCAGAGCTCTCATGCATTTATGATAGAGATGCAAACCAACACTTATAAAGGAGGCTAGATTCACCAAACTCATCCATACTGAACCATATTAAACATTATGATTACATGAGACCTTTATGGTAGTTGTTTAACCCCCCTAAAGTCTCATTTTGTTATTTACCTTAATTCATATATTTCCATAAGTACCATATTATTCAGTAACTACAGTAAACCTAATAGTAAATATATGTAGTTCCCAGAGTCTGTAGGTCTGAGTCTTTCGAGAGTCCAAGGGGTTCACTGTATAATATGTAATCACAAAATGACAATAATCACAAAATGGAAGGTAATGTGATAACTGGAAATTATGCTGAAATTGCATTGACATTTTAGCAGTTATTTGTAGGATGCCTCAATAATACCTTTTTCCACTTTGGCCTTAAGCACTGGGAGAGCAATCAAAGTCAAACTCGTTTGTCATATGTTTCTTAGAACACTAAATGGCTGTTCTTAAATGAATGTCCTGCTGAGAAAGTTGAAACCTCAGAACTGCCAATTATGCTTTCACAGTACATTATGTGTTGTTACCATTGAAGAAGCTAATATTATAGGACGGAGTGGTAAGCCCACTGAAATGTGCACTCAGAAGTTCTGCTTCACTGACTTGCTTCATGGCCTTTTATTCAGGATTTCTTCCTCTATAAATATGTGTTCCTTCATTTTTTTTAAACAGTCACCACAACAGTAGGTTACCATAAAAAGTACTTGAGACAAGTCATCTTCCAGAGTGGCAAGTGATGGAAATTTCCAAGAATATAAGGATAGAGTTGAGAAAAGACAAATGATATTCCATGTGTTCCAGCAACAAATGCCTATGGAAATATGGAATATATTCATAATAATGAATATGGATATGAATGACGGACAC